>CAJVPL010000251.1:0-33246 GCA_910591945.1 Ambispora gerdemannii
TCCCAACCATCTAGTATCCAACCCTCTCAAGTACACACAGTCACTATTATCGCTCTTATACAATTCTTAATTAATTATTATAATTAGTTAATACTTTGCCTATCACTATAAGAACGGTAACAATATCAAAATCTATTCGTACATTATCAAGATACTCTTTAATAGTTGATACTTTTTTTCTGCCTTATCTTCCATACTCATATCTTCTATTAAACCTGATCCTATTACATAAGGAACCAACTCTTCATCATCATTCACTGCAAAGTTGCTCATTATAAGTTTAGATACAAGTTTATTAATAATGATAATGAAAGATGGATTTAAGTACTTTTTTAAACAATTCATCTCTCCCTTCCTACACCAACATCTATATCACATCACTAAATCTATAATTTGCTAATGATATTAGTATATATCCTTCTTATTACTTCTATAGTGCACACTATCTATTAATTAATTTTGTTTGGTATTATGTTTAATTTTGGTCAGTATTATGAAAGATCAATAAATTTATCATATAGATCATTTAAGGAGATCCGTTAAAGTTGTATAATTACACATGATTTTTAATCCAATTCAGATTGTAACCATGTGATCAAATTGAATAGCCAATAAAAATATTATATAGCATTGGCTTATCAGCAACAATGTGCTTTAACCTTCTTTGAATAAACATATATTAAAAGTACTAATCAAGCAATTTTACAATGTTCTTGTTGATCACAAAAATAAATTAACCAATTAAAGATTTTTGTTAGCATTGTTAAAATTGATTTTTCAAGAGCACTTTCACCCAAAGACTCATATTTCATCAAATATTCACCCAAGAACTCACTAGATCCGGTCGTAATGAAATCAACATGGAGAAATTGGACACTAGAAACTCTTATTAACTCTAACCAACACTGACAGTTCCAGAAAAATAAGTCAACTTTGAATGCTTATATTTTTTTCAATATTCAACCAATTTTTGTGGTCTGAATTAAAGATGGTGCAATGTAATGACAAATAAAGCATCACCTAGTTGCAACTAGTTGTGGTTTATAAAAGTTTGAAGTTGCAACATGTTGCAACAGGTGACAAATAAGCATCACATACTTTCTGCATCATCTTTAATCTGAATACAAAAAATATTTGTCTTGATTAAACGAATTTGAGTTCACAAAATTCTGAAGATCGATGAGATATCGTTACCTCACGATCCGTTCGTCATTTTGTGATTTTTCATGCGATACAATATTTTTACCAATATTGTCCCAATTTTGTTGATTTAAACAAAAATATTTACCAGAAATGTGGACAATACAGACCGGTGCGAGACCAAACCGGAAATTTGTGATGGCACTAATAAAATAAAAAAACTAGATATCCAAACAATGAAAAAATGCCAAATACTCACATTCAGGAACTTGATACGAAACAAAACTGAAAACCAGTTGCGTAAGCTGTTAGTTGTTATGAGTGAGTTTGGCTGCCATTTTTGTTTCGTTGATGTTGTAAATTTCTTCAGGTTGCAATCAGATTTCATGACGATGGTGTTTTTAGTGATAGTGATGGTGTTATGCAGAATTCAGCCAATTATTGAATGTGTTACAGATATAGGTCATGTGCATTAAGTCAACTCGGATAATTATGATTATCTGAGTTAATTCACTACACGACTTTAATGATTCCCCAAAAATGACTAAAATGATGACTAACAATTTACAAATTTTTTTTCAGGGGTATTATAAAAATTGCCATTTTCTGATACCCTCTGATTGGAGAATGACTGTGATGATATGAACATGTTAACAATTTAACTGCACGAATCACTGAAATTTGATGAATATACGCAAAGCCAAAAAAATTCGTAAGCTACAATTAATAGATGAGGAAAAAGACTAATTGTAATCACCAACCTTATATGTTGCAGAACCCTTTATCATGAAATCATATAGCTATTTTGAAATGTTTAGTTATAATGAAACTATGACATATCAGAATAGTGAGCTCTCAGTTGATCATACTAATACGGTTGTCATATCATCAGGTGTCATGTTAACGAGGTTTGAGAACTGTTACAAAATTTGACTAAACATCAAGAAAAATTGTCTATCAACTTTCTAAAAATTGAGGTAAGTGCCTAAATCACATCTTTCGACTCATGTACCTAAAACTTCTGGATTATCCAATCGAAGATGATAATGATTATGATCTCTCGCAATACATGTCACCAATCAAGATTTCCAAGTTTCCTGAGGAGTGAGATAGTATTACTGAAGCTGTAATTAAGCGTTTATCATGTTCTAAGCCAATGGCATGGTATCGAGATGTCTTTAACTTTACTATTCTAAAGCCAAATGTCCAAGCAACACATTTGGGATTCGAGTTGACTCAGTTCAGATAAAAAGAATTTCTACCCATTTAAATGCTCCTTTGATATCTTTAATAATAAGATCTTAATTGTCACAGGATTAGTAATCCTGTCTTCTCAGATGTGCTGATATAAAGAGCAGAAGCCAAAGAAATATCATATTCAGTGTCAATTTAATGACGTATAAATTTCTACTTTAGTAATCTTCACATGACTGCATGACAAATGCGATATTTATGCTCCATATGTCTAGTGCTGATTTTCACAGTTGGCATGATCGACACATCATGAGATAATTTGACACTTAGGCTATGAGTCAAAAATTCTGGGCTCTGCCCATTACAGATCTGATTCCATGATACAGGTTAACTCAGTAAGTACATCTGTTCAGGTTCGAAGAGGAAGAGTAATTAACCTTGCTAGCTCTGCTAATGAATGCGTTTACTTGGTAATCATAATCATTTAGATTCCAGCCTTTAGTAGGATTCGCCAAGGCATCCAGAAGCAAATTATAAACTTTTGCATTGAAAGCGCTGGACTTGGAAAATGCGTCGAATAGTGTATTTCTTACTTGCTCAGAAATATCCGGAAGTCTACTGATAAATTCTGTGAGGACAATACTATGGTGACGAGCCTTTTTTGCATTAATCAATTCACTCCATGCTTCGAGCCATATACGTCCATCCATCTATCCATTCAATATCGACATCATCCTCATAGTCGCATTCATCATTGAACTCGTCATCAGAATTGTCAGACATTTTCGGCATGGTTAGACTCGGGCTCATCATTTAAAACAGAGATTTCATAAGCTCGTAAACTTCACCCAATTTGGCATTAGCGTCATCGAACTCGAACTTGATATTTAGGGTGCTATGCGTATTGCTCGTCATCATAATTCCTAATGACACATCAGAAATCTGTGTCAGGTTTTGTTGATTTCGGAAAATTCTACAGTAATATTAATTAACATTAAAAGATTGGTTTTAGGATTAGGGCTAGGGTTAGAGCTGAGTTACAGAGTATATATAAAATTGTCTCCCCGACGTTTTTAATTAGTACTCCAAGCTATATTTATGCACTTGTTTCTCGTATTTTTCGCATTTCTTGTATTTTTCGCATTTCTTGTGTTGGATTTGTTTTGCCGGTTTGATCAAAAATTTCTGCATTCTTATTGGATGCTAATAAAAAAATTGCGCATTCTTATTGGCTACTGGTCTATGATCGACAAAACCTGGCACATGCTTCCCGCCATTACTTTTCGCATCAACAAATTATCACGTGATCCATACATTAAGGGTCATTCTGGCAGAGTCGTTGATATAAATTGCCATTTTTTTAAAAGATCTACATTATCATCCTTTAATGTTTCATTCAAGATTATTTCACAATTTACAGCAAAGAGCACCACTGAATTATTATTATACGTCACTATTTACTAATAAGAATCCAGTTTCCCTAACAAAAAAAACATTATTTACAATGACCTCCTCACCTCTTAAGGTAGTCTCGACAAATAAGGCACCTGGAGCTATTGGACCTTATTGTTAGTTTTTTTATTATTCGGTGTAATGAAGGCAAAAAATTTGGGCTAATTTCATTATTCTGTGTTTATTGCTAAATAAAATATCGGGTCTGAAAATTGACATAAAAAGCTCAAGCAATTATAGCAAATGGATTTGTGTTTGCGTCTGGTCAAATACCCGTAATACCTGAAACCGGTGAAATTGTTAGTGAAGATGTTCGTGAGCAGACGGTAAAATATAATTAATAAATTGAATACCCGAAACATATGTATATTCGGTATATTCGAATTAATAATAATTACACGTTTTTTTGATTAATCTTAGCGGCAATCTATGAAAAATTTACAAAACATACTCGAGGCTGCCAACTCCTCGTTGGAACTCTTAGTAAAAACTACCGTATTCATTAAAGACATGAATGATTTTGCCGCAATAAATCAAGTATATGCAGAGGTACGAAAAAAAATTTTTCGATATTTTTAAAACTAATATTAATGAATAATAATAAATTAATAAAAGTTGCTTGGAGCGAATCGACCAGCCAGAGCGTGTGTAGAAGTTGCGAGACTACCAAAAGATGTTAAAGTAGAGATTGACGGTGTTGCTATTGTTGCCGAGTCAAAGATTTGAGAACTGTTATATATTTTTATGAAAGTAAACTCGTATTTTTGATCGAGATTATAATTGGCAACTATTTTATTATTTAAAATAAAAGCTAATTTGGTTGCTTAGAATTATTAATAAACTTACTTTTTTATAAATATAATTTTCCGAGAATTACATTGCTAAAGAAAGACTCACGACGTCACGTTAATAAGAGGCAACTCTATCATTCTCCACCCATTTCTGGCTTTTTTTATTCGTTCCCACCTCCCAAATTTATGCTCCTGACCAACACCCGCTATAAGTAATGTAGTCGTCGCCCTTGTCGTCTCATTTGGCTTTGAATCTTGCTCAACTGTGGTAAATTGAAGTGAATTCACAAATCCAATAATTGGGATCTTAGTCAATGGTTCAAATGAATGAATATTGTTTGTGAGTTTCCATAATCGAATGTTTCCGTCCCATGATCCTGATGCGAACACATCGGAATATCGTAGTGTCGCTAAGGATATTATCCAATGAGACGGTGATAAATGACTTTGACTCTCGGAATTGGTGATTTGTGTTCCGTGTGCAATATCATATACGAATATAG
This sequence comes from Ambispora gerdemannii, assembly GCA_910591945.1. NCBI lineage: Eukaryota > Fungi > Glomeromycota > Glomeromycetes > Archaeosporales > Ambisporaceae > Ambispora > Ambispora gerdemannii. The sequence goes on from CAJVPL010000251.1 coordinate 5,081, forward strand.
GTTTCTTTTTTTGTACGCTCCATAATGAAATTGCACTTTTGATAATTAATATCAGATTATTGATTTTAATAATATATCTTAAATGAATTTATATATATTTGTAAAAAAAATGCTCACCCACTATCACTTCCACTCAAAAAATGTTCCTCGTCAATTAACGCGATCGCATCCAAGCATCCTTCTTGATGCGCTTTATCATCTTTTTCGGTTTTTGAGCCACTTCGGAATACTAATTGTGATTCCTCGACAATCTTCCATAATCTACATGTTCGGTCTCTGCCTCCTACTGTAACACACCGCTCACGTGCTAATGTGTCAATTGCTGTAATTTGATCTTGATGGCCAAATCTATAGAAAAAAAATGATATTTGGTTATTATATTAGTCTAAAGTCAACAACAATATACATACAGTGTTTCTATGTATCCTTTTTCGTCAACATTCCATAATTTTATTGTGCGATCGTTAGACGCTGAGTATAATTGATTTGAGCCTTTACGGAAAGCGAGACCCTGTAAATAAAAATTGTAATCACTGTTTGAATGGCTGTCAAGTTAAAGATTTAAGCAACTAATAGAAAAAATACTTACTGTTATGCCTTCTTTATGTTGTTTGAAACATGTCATTAATGTGTTATCTTGAACTGACCAGATATTAATCTTCTTATCAGCACCACCACTAGCCTAACAAAAATAATATTAAATAGAAAGATTCCCATTAATTGCAAAATCGAAATACAAACTGAACATACTAAATATTTTCCATCTGAACTAACAGCCAAGGCCAACACCACGTTATTATGACCATCATACTCTTTGAGCTCTTTTCGACCACCAGGGAAAACATGTAATTTTTTTCCTGTTTTAATGTCCCCTATTCAACATTTTTTAGTATGCTAATTACGCTGTCTGATTATATATTAGAAGTATAAAGTAATCATCATAGCTTACATTTCTTTACTGTTCCATCTTTGGATCCTGTATAAAAGAACTGAGCTGAATCAGTAGTGGCAACACAAGTCACCGAGAGTTCATGTCTTCGGGATTTTATTTTTGAGGGATCAATAGGGAATTTAAACTGTGATAACATCGAATACATATATATGTAGATATATAAAATGGATTCATTTGATAAGTCCTAATTTTAATCTTATGAAAAAATTCGTACCGCATTGGCTAATTCTCGATGAAGACGTCCCGAAGCTTCGAGCTAAATTTTTGAATATAGAAATAAATGATCATATTAACGAAAAATAGACCAAAAAATCCTCGTATTACCGCTTCTTTTCGCAAACGTTGACCAATTAAATCACGATCGATCTCAGCCGCATCAAATCCCGCTTCATCTATCATCAAAGAATCTCATTTAATCAATAAATCAAATAATTAAATAATTAAACCATTATTAATCATTAATTAAAAAAACCACACCAAGATCTTCCCGTACACTATCGATGTACTGTTTAGCCAATCGACGTCTTTTCTCCGCCGGCGTTTCGTGGGCCTCTTCATCGTCTTCCTCACTAAAATTATGTTCCATATCCATATCATCAATTAAACCTGGTCCTACTTCATCTTCACTAGAAGGTATTGACTCTTCGTCATCGTTCGCCTCAAATTTACGTTTTTTGCCTGTGACAATTTTATTCTTTTCTTTATTATTGGTGGCTTTTTTTGACTTTTTGGACTTTGTCCTAGCGAAGAACGGATCGTTCATTGTTGCAAATTATGAAAAAATATTTTCTGGAGATCAAGTTCTACTTAAAAAATATCACGTAACACCAACCTTAACCCTATATATCGATATGAGATGCCACTGACGCTAAGCTTCAAACTAGTTCAAGAAAGGCAATACTAGTTTGTATCATTATGGGTTATGGTTAATACAACTGAAGGAATATTTAAGAATTTTGAATAAGAAAGTTGCATCGCAATATTGCCAAATCCCAATACTACGAAGGTGGCCGGACTATTAGTAAAAATTTTCGTTATATCAAGATTTACTATCGCTATACTTTTTTATAACGAATTACTAAGTTATTACTAAGTTATTACTAAGTTATTACTAAGTTATTACTAAGTTATTGCAAAATTCAAATTTCGTTATATCGAGATTTTAATTATACTTCGTTATAAACCAGAGTTCGTTATAACTGTAGTCCAATTTTTTGAATTATAACCTCCAAATACCATTTTGTATGGATTTTGCAATCATTTAAACTTAATTAACTGGAAATATGCTCTTGGTATTTTCATTTAGTTCAAAAGAGCATTAATAATTTACGTGGGGGGGGGGGGGGTTTATAGGTGACGGGGCTAAAATAAGAAAGTTAGATAAAGCGCCTTCACTAAAAAATATATGTAATGATTTCGTTCCATCTCAATATTTACAGTAGCGATCATAAGTATCCGAACGCCCGGCATTGCTCAAAATTAGGGGATGGCTAAAGTCAACTTCCCCAGCTTCGCCAACAAAAAATCATGCTCACGTGAGCTTAACGTTAAAGGCTGTTTATCGTTTGGGTTAGGATATGGGTTAGCGTGGAGGATGAGATTATATGTAAATTGCCTTCCCGAGATTTTTTGTTAATGCTTCAAGCCAGATTTTGACATCTGTTTTACATTATTCACTTTTTTCATTTTCAAAAATTTGCGCATTCCCATTGGTTTGCGCTCACGTGAGCGTGAATTTTTGTTGGAATTCGGCTAAAGTATGATACATCACGTGACACAACTATATATTAAAGATTGATTTTAAGCTTAGGGTTTGGGTCAGAGCTAGAGTTGAGATTAAGGTTATATATAAAATTGCCTCCCCGACATTTTTTTATTAGTATACAAAGATAGATTTAAGCATCTGTTTTCCGTTATTTTTCATATTTTGTTCGCGCTTCGGATTTGTTTTGCCGGCTTTAGCATATCCCCAAAATTACACTATAACGATCACCAAAATTTTTTGGAAGTAAAATGTAATACGACACCTGATTGCTTGTACATTTATAGCTTCTATATCGGATATTGTATGTTCACTGTAGGGTTCCGAAAAAAAGTCTGTCTGTTTCGGTTCGAGCTTGAACCAGACCAATAAAAGTCTGGTTCGAGTTCGGTTCGAACTTCAAACCTGACCAAAAGTCTGGTTCGAGTTCAAGTAAACGTTTAATGAGCTTTTAAGTAAAGTTGTAGATCATAATCAGAGCTACAAATTTGTATAAGCTAGTTGATATTGAGGATGAATATTCAAAAAGTTATTTAAATTTTAATTATTATAATTTTAATTCATTTTAATTATGTTATAATAAACATTTATTTTTGTATAGTAACCATAAAATATGATTATAAGCAAAGTTGTAGCCAGAGATAAGTGCTACAATTTGGTATAGATAGTTACTATTAATAATTAATATTTAAAGAGCTATATAGAATTTACGATAAAATTTAATAAACGTAAAAATAAAAATATATTAGTTGTCTCTAAGTAAACTTTTAATTCTCACTAAATAGTATAATTTGTATTTATAATTAAAATTGTAGCTCATGTTTAGGACTACAAATCAATATATGTTAGTATATATCGATCTCTGATCGAACTCGAACCAGACTCGAACTTGTATAATGGTTCGGTTCGAACCTTTCTTGAACTCAAGCCAAAGTTCGGTTCGAATTTCGAACCAGACTCGAACCCAGGCAAAAGTTCAGTTCGGTCCGGTTCATAGGAACACTAATGTGCACAAACTTTCATGTCCCAAATACAATCAGTCATTTCATAACATACATCTCAATCTAATTCTTGACATCCAGTGATCCAATTTGAACAAAAATACTATATACTATTTGTTTTGTTTTTTTGGCGATCATTTCTAATGAAAAATTGGTTGACAAATATGAATCTGTCATTTTAGGATGTAATAGCTCGACATTCAGTGAGCCAATTTGAGCGAAAATATCACTATTTGATTTGCCTAGATTAGACAAAATCGAATGGTAGTGTTTTCGCTCAAATCGGCTCGCTGGACGTCGAGATATTATGTCCTAAAATGACCGATTTATTGTATTTGGGGCATGAAAGTTTATGAACATAAAATACCCAATATAGAACTATAAATATACAAGCGATTAGGTGTCGTATTACATTAACACGCAGAAAATTTGGGTGATCGTTATAGTATAATTTTGGACAATGACTACTTATGATCGCTACTGTATATCATGGTCGGTGGATCGAAACTCTTGCTCAGAGATAGGATGACGCAAAGTATTTTAGACACGATTTTACAGGAAGTCAGAACGGGCATTCTTCGCCGAATTTCCAAACATTCAGAAGGCACTCTTGTGTAGAGATTGACCCGTCTAAAAAAATACAACCCGGGTCCAATCTCTACTCTTGTGGCAATAATTGGTCGCTTGATGAATGCGGCCATGCACGATTTGCCTGTTGACTTTGAAATTGATTTATAGAGCCGAAAAACTAGTAAAAATAGTAAAAATCGAAAAGTCCACCAATGTACTGGTTCAAAAGGAAATAGGTCAGATTTAATGATACACGCGTTTTTTCAACGGAAGTGGCACGAGATCGGATACACCGAAAGTGGAAAATGGGAATCTAGTGAAGATAGAATCTTGTTCCATCTTCTCACGTTAATCCATGCATTATAATTTATAATAATGGAACAAGATTCTATCTTCAGTTAAAATTCAATTTCGAATGAACCAGTTGAGGAAGAATTTATTCACGCCTTGTTAACTTTACAGGTAAGGATTTAACTTTTATTGAGAAATGTTTTTATCTGGTGTAAAACAGCAATCCAACCAAGCCAATTTTAATCTTTGTCTTTGAATTCTTTTTTACATATCTAGAATGGGATTATTGCGAATTTGTATAACCTCAAAGGTTCGAATGTTTGATGGTGACTCCCCTTAGCATGAAAATACAGTTGCGTCTCCTTTTAATATTTAAGGGTAGAGTATTTTGTTGTAACATTATACTCCAATGTCACATAGTACCATTTTTCATTATTACGAAAAAAAATATAGCGATGTAGGAGACAAAGCATATTAACAGTATTGATATACTCTTCTTTTCACTTGCTCCGAAAAACCGAAACGAAACAAGATAAATTCTCAATATACAACAAAGTGCCCGAATCCCGATATATCGTTATTCTAATATGTATACGTATAATAACTAAACTATTAATGCATTAATTGTTTTATAGTGTTTTTATAAAGAAATATGAATGTATAGATCAATTTTAATTCATAGTATTGCTTGATAATTGATTAATGGGATATTCCCAAGTTTCAAGACTTTTATAATATTGTAAATAAAAAATGAGTATATAATTTGAAAATTGTTTTTGGTTTGCAAATGTTTGATATCTAATCTTGGCATTTATTACTGCATATCATGGTAAGAGCAAGTATAAATTTTTAATGTTATTTCAATAAATAGTTCAATGATTAAGAATTTGAATAGTTTAATTCTAATTTAAATTGAAACTTTTATGCATCAACTATATTTCACAACGTAGTATTCGAAACCACACTTTTATATATTTTTCTTAATGTTCTTTTTTCGCTAATTGGCGGGAATATAAATTCTTGTCATGGAATAAAGGTGTAAACACTATTTTAGAATGTAAACGATAAAGCGATAGGTTATAACCATAGTTTATATGTATTTCAAACCTTATTTTTGTACATTCGCTCGCATAGCTCAGTTGGTTAGAGCGTGGTGCTAATAACGCCAAGGTCGCAGGTTCGACCCCTGCTGTGAGCAGAGTATAAGATTATTTTTAATTAATAGATGTTCAAATGAAACAATCAAACTAACAAATTTTAGTAAGATCGTGATTGCTCGCTCATTCATTCTAATCCTTGAGAAGAAAAAGAATTTCACGCACTTAAGCCGATAAATTTCTTTCGTTGTATGTGCAATAGTGTTAATATTTCTATTGTACTCGTCCTAAATGTTCTTGAATATGTACCGACATTTACGAGATTAATGGTACGATCAAAGTGATTATCGTTTTTCATCTTTTTATACAAAATTCTCGTTTATTTAATTTATATAATTTACTTTATTTTCTTTGTCGCCGCCGTTACACTATGGTCATAGGATCGTTAGGGGATGATATACCAAAATTTTAAGATATTCGCGCTTGATATTTATTCTTCCACTATATAAAAACAATATTAGGCTTTCGAATACAAAGTGTAGTGTGGAGATAACTCGAGCGGATAGACAAAATGATGCTGTGTGCGCGAAACTCTTCTCTCTTCTCCGACATGAATGCGTGTCGTTATGTTTCCATGATAGCGTTAAATAACTTTAATTGGAATAGTCTTTCGAAATGCAAATATTCTATGTAGTATTTATATTCGAATTGGAATTTAAGATTCGAATATACAGTGGCAATCATAAGAAGTGCAACAGGGTCAAAATTTATTAATAAAATATAATAGAATATGGGTTTTTCTTTCTATATAAAAGTTTTCAATATTTTTTTCAGATTTAATCTGAGAAAGTTTTTCTAATTGCATAAAAATAAGAAAAACCCACATTCTATTATATTTTATTAATAAATTTTAACACTGTTGCATTTCTTTTGATTGTCACTATTAATATCCAAAAATCGAATTGAATATTGAATATTTGAATAGTTTAATTCGAATTTATATAATCAATATAACTAATTTGAATGTATATAGTTAATTTGAATTTATATCGTTAATTTGAATTTATATCGTTAATTTGATATACAGTAATAAATTTGAAGTTAGATATCAAAATCAATAACTGTAATGAAGAATACAAACTTTTGCTCATTTCAATAAGTATACCAATTATAACAACTGTTTAATTTTCTCAGAAACATCTTTTTTGCTATAACATTTTCATCTCTGCTTACTCTTGTAATTTTTAAGCATATGATAAATATTTGGAATATGAAAATATAGTAATCATTTTGACAATTTGTGTAATTTGGACCAAAAAGAACTTGTATTGTTATAGCTCATTGAGAATGAATTTCAGTTAGAGTAAGCAAGTTTAAAATGCTCTTTGACTTTCCAAATAAGTTTATTAGATTTATTATAACTTATAAAACTCTAATATTTCATAAAAAAATAATCAGACAAAAATACAATTTTTTTAGTTTTAAAAATTATAAGTTTCGTCAGAAAAAATGGGAAAAATAAAAAAATTATTCAGTAATTTTAGAACATAATATTTTATAATTCACTTTTTCTATTAGAACAAAATATATATTATTTAATTTATTAAGGCTTGACAAATTAAATAGTAATATTATTATTTAAATTGAATTTGTAAATTATAAAATATTATATTCTAAAGTTACTAAATAATTTTAAAAAAATAGAATAATATCTTATAATTTACTTAATTAAATTAAAATTATTATAGTTAAATTTCTTTATAATTATCATTTTTAAAAAACAAAATTGGATAATTATAAAGAAAATATAATTATAAAGAAATTTTTTTACTATATTTATATATAAATAAAAAAATAATATTAAGTAACTATAGAAAAATATAATTATAATTATAAAAAAATTTAACTATATTATTAAATTTATTAAAAATAAAGAAATTTAATGATAGTATATTTAAAAATAATATATTTATTTTAATTTTGATTCAATAACTTTGAAATATAATATTTTATAATTCAAAAATTTAATCTAAATAAAAATCTTTATTATATTAAATATTACTAATATTTTTTAATTATTTTATTAATTAATATCAAATAAAATTAAGTTTAATAATATTAGAGTATCTAATAGATTTTTGTATATAAAAATATTTAGTTTTATAATTTTATGTATTTTTCAAATTATACTAAATATAGTACAAAAATCTAAATTCAATTTATTAAAATAAAAAAATAAATAATATAATAATTTATAATTAATAATTTTAATTCAAATAAAAATATATTATTTGATTTATTTTATTTTAATAAATTAAATAATAAAAAAATTTATAAATAAATAATAACAAAATAAAAATAATAAACATCAAATTATAGAATTAACAAGTAAAATTTGAATTAATTATAAAAAAATTTTTGTTTATTTAAGATAATAAATAATACTAATAAAAATTATTATATATTTTATTTATAAAATAATACAAAAGAAAACTTATTATTTAAGATAATAATATAAATTATTAAATAAATAATACAAATTATATTTAATTAAAATAATTTTTTAAACAATATTATATATATTATTTATAATATTTAAATATTTATTTTTGAAAAAATATAATTTATAATTAAATATTTAAATATATAAAAAATATATCTTTTTTGGAATTATATTAAAAAAATAAAATAGATATTTATAAAAAAATAATTAAAAGTTTTATAAGTTTGAAACTAATTTATAATATATATATATATTTAAAAAGAATTTATATAGTATATATATTTATAAAAAATATATTAGAAAGATTTTTCTATAAATATTAATTTTATATATACAATCAAATCTCTCTATATTTATTATTATTGGAAAAGTAAAATTTGGTAATTATAGAGAAATTTTTTTTTACTATATTTATATGTAAATGAAAAAGCAAAATAGTATAATTATAAAGAAATATAACTATAAATAAATGTAATTATAGAGAAATTTAATTGTATATATATCTAAATTTATAATTTATTAAATATTTAATAAATTATTAAAATAATAGATTAAATCAAAATTTATTATTTTAATAATTTTTTAGATTTAAAATTATATATTTTTATTAAAATGATTTATATTATTATTATTTTAAATTTTAAATTTTTATATAAATATATAATATAATATATATAAATATAATATATATAAATATAATATATTTATATTAAAGATAAAATTTAAATTATTTTAAAGAAATATTAATATAATTTAAATTAATTTTAATTATATTTCTAAACTAGTTTTTTAGTTATATTTCTAAATTATATTATCAATTTCAAAATTCATTTTTAGTTTGTATTTTCAAATTTTTTAATATATCAAATAAATAATTTAATAATTAATTAATTTATAAACAAGCAAAATATTAATAATTAAAGTAAATTAAACAAATATAAATTTGTAATTAAGACAAAAAATTATAAATCTAAAATAAATTAAATTTAAAACTAAATATAATTTAAATAAAATTAAGTAAAACTCAATAAATAAACTAAAATAAAATAATAAAAGAAATTAAGTTAATATTTTAATTATTTATTAAGTTTTAAAAGAATTTTATTATTAAAATAACTTTTTTAAATTATTATAGAACTTAATTCTGAATCTAAAACTTAATTAATTCTAAAATAAAATATATATTCTTTTATAAATAATTATTAAATATTAAATTATTAATTAAATTTTAAAGTTAAATAATTATTTGAAATAATAATTATTTAAATAGTCATTTGAAATAATTATTTGAAATAATTATTTAAAATAATTACTTATATATATAATAGAATTAAAATAATTAATAATAAAGTAATTATATTATAAATTATTTAAAATTTATTTTGTTTAAAAAATTTTTTTGAATAAATAAATTTATTTCAAAATTTATAAATTTAAATTAAATAAGATAAATATACAGTAAATCGCAAAAATATCCAACTCTCTTTAACTTTTTATAGATTATATGTAATATATCAAATTTTTTCAAGTACAAAGAATATTATAAATATTAATTATTAATATTTTTTATAAGTTAATAGAGCTTTTATATTAGATATTATATATTTATAAACTTTTATATTACAAATATAATTAATAAATTTATAACATATATTTTAATATTTAATAATTTAATTCTTGATATTCAATAATTTGATTTAAACAAAAATACTATCATTTAATTAATTTAATTAATCATTTTTCAATCATATTTAAAATATTTTTTTTAGCTAATTTTTTCAAATTCATTAACAAATTGCTAGATTTTTTGATGCAATTGCTTATAAATTTATTATTAGATAAATAATAAATAATGTTATGATTACTTTAAATAAAGGGTTTCTTCACTATTAGTAAAAGAGTCATATGAGTTAGGAGAGAGAAATAGATTAATAAAATTGATCAGTGCAAAAATAAGTATTTAAGCCTATGTCAATTTCAACAGAAATTGTTAAACAATTCTATCAAAGATAAAAAAAAGGATTGTAAGAGTATATTTAAAGAGATAATTGATAAAAAGAGATTGCTAACTAAGATAAAGAATATTGATATTTCTATACTTGTAATTATACATTCTAGTGCTTTTAATACTAAAGAAAATGAATAATTAAAAGAAATATCACTTATTGAGAGTTACAGTGCACAACTATACAAATCAATATCACTTATTTAAAGTTATGATGCACAACTATATCAAAAATAATGCTATAATAAATCAATATACTTATCCAAAAATACTTAACTGTCTTTTTCAAATTCAAAAACAAAAGTAATAATCAGAAATTCAATTCTACACAAATCAATATTCAGTTTCTTGATCTCACTCAAGATTTATAAAAGTGACTTGAATTACAAGATTTGAAGTTCAATCAACAAATTATTTTTGCCAGATAACTTGTTTTGACAGAAGATAATACAAGGATAAATATTAATTTTATAACAATAAGACAGTCATTAACTTATTATAGCAAGATTAAAATTTATTAATTTGTTTAAGCATTGAAACATGAGATTGATACATGAAAAAATACTCCTATTTATACAAAATTTGTCAATACATTTTAATTTTATCTACATTATAAAATTATAAAAAGATATATAAAAGATAGAAAAGGTAAATAAAAAAAGATAGAAAAGGTAAAAAGTAAGGGTAATAAAGATAAAAAAGATAAATAGAAAAAGATAGAAAAGATAGATAACGAAGATAGAAAAGATAAATAATAGGGATAGAAAAGGTAGAAAAGATAAATAATGAAGATAGAAAAGGTAGAAAAGATAAATAATAGAGATAGAAAAGGTAGAAAAAGATAAATAATAGGGATAGAAAAGGTAGAAAAGATAAATAATAGAGGTAGAAAAGGTAGAAAATAAAGATATAAAAGATAGAAAGAGTAGATAAATAAGATATAAAGAGTAGAAAAGGTAGAAAATAAAGGTATAAAGATAAAAAAGATAGAAAATAAAGATATAAAAGATAGATAAATAATATATAAAGAATAGAAAAGATAGAAAATAAAGGTAGAAAAGATAAATAATAATAATAATTATACAATTATTAGATAATTAATATATATATACTATTTTTATCAATTTGTTGTTTTGTTACTATTTTTGAAGATTTTTATATTTTCTACTATTTTTGAAAGATTCGTTAATTACAGAATTATTGAAAATAAATATAATAATATATTACTATTATATAATTACAAGATATAATAATACAAGTTAATTAAATATTTAATCAAATAAATTTCAAATTTGATAATTCAATAATAATAATTACTTATATATTTACAGAATGATATGTGATATTTTCATATTTCATTATGTGATATATCAATATTACATAATTACAAGGATGTGACAATATCAAAAAATAATATGAAAATATCAATTTTCTATATAGTCAGATCTTCTTAAGTGCAACCCCTCTAAGTGCAATTATTTTCTAAATGCACATTCTAATTTGATCTAACTTATAAGATATATATGTAATTTTATTTTCATAAATGTAATACTGCTCTAAGTGCAAGTTTTATATGGTTCCAACAAGTTGTACTTAGAATGGTCTGACTATATTTACATATTTAATATATAACTTTAAAGTTATGAAAAGATGTATAAATATGGGAAAATATTTATTTTTCTTTATTGATAAAAGATTTATATTCACTAATGTAAAAATAATACTAGCATTTCTGGTTAGGCAAGTAATAACATATCTGTCAAATCAAATAGCATATATACATGTTCAATCCAACATGCTCTTTTTCTTGCTGTTGTTTTTTTAATACTTTCTTTACTTTTTTGCACGTCATTACATCATATACAGTGACAATCAAAAGAAATGCATCAAAATTTACTAGTAAAACATAGTAAAACGCGAGGTTTTATTTGATATACATGTAAGCATAGAAAATATCTACTAGTAAAAACTTTTATATAAAGAGAAAACCTGCGTTTTATTAGTAAATTGATGCTGTTGCATTTTTTTTGATTGTATCGATTTACCATTTGTGATTAAGCTAGCGTAAAAATTGTATCTGAGAAGAAACTCGAATAATAAGTTTGATTTTTAAAAAAATTGCCTATTTTACAATAGTCTTTTTTTAAATTTAAACACAGATGAATATCTTAGACGACAAAACTTATGACTAATAAACAATAAGAATCGATGCATTTTTGAAATTTTCAAAATTATTTTCTTTATGATCGTTTTATGATCGTTATCAATTCTTTATAATCGCTCTATAAATTATCGTGTCTCTTTTTGAAATTGTTATCAGGAAATTTTGGATAAGATTTGTTTCAAGATTATTAAGAGTTAACTGTAAGTACAATTTCTATACAATATTTGAATAGAATCATCTCAGTGGAATAAAATAAAATAAAATAGCTAATGAACAATTTTTCAAGTTATTTTTAATTTTCGTATATGAATTATCTTCATGAACAAATCAAATCTCATGAATTTTATTCAGTTCTATTCAATAACTATGCACAAACCACGATATTTTCAATTCGGCATCTAAAAATAAACTCGAATATTATAACGAGTCGTTTATTTGCGATTTTTTGCTGTATCACCATAAATAACGAACCTATTTATAATAAAGTCTGAAACATCCAATCTACAATGCCATATGTTCGAAGTTAATTTATCTAACTAAAGCAGCCAAGAGAACTCAGCCAGACAAAAAAATGGCCATTGTATAAAATTTTGTGTTCGACTTGTGTTAAAACCAGGGGTCTAGCTATTTATATCCTGCGTTCATTCGTGACCAAGCAACGACCCCTGTATGACTGTATGATTGTATGATGCATTCAAATGTGCATGTATGCAAAAGAATTGATATTCCAACCGGGATTCCGATGTTCGTTCTAACGTGACAACACGCAAATCACACCCGAGATGTAATCTAATCGACATGATAAAAAAAATGGTGACAAAATCCTTGGGAGAAATCCATCAATTGTAACGGAAAAATCTTTCCGAGCCATAATTTCCAAGTTTCCATTCTTTCCCAATTCTCCATTCTACAACAACAACAAAGGCGATAATTCTATAGAAGTCTCATTATACTTCTCATAATAGGAAATCCCTTTGTGAAATACACGTTGGGACAAAATCCGTTGTCAGGCTAATTTCGGTAAGAGCTAATTAAGCTATTTGTATGATACCGTTCCAAAACAATGAGCTCTTTCAATTAGCATCTTCATATTCAATTGTTTGTTTTCTATTTTATTAGTCTATTTCCACAATTGATCTCCTATTGAATTCACGTTTCAAAAAATTATTCCGAGAAAGATCTCTATTACGGTACGCGTTTTATTGAATTTTCTGCATGACATAATAAAAGATATTACATAAAGAACCGTGGTCCGCGCAAAACGCGTAAAGTCATATACAAGATAATCTCCGGTTTTTGTAATCCTGAACAAACAAAAAAACAACAGTGATTATTTCTTCTTTATTCATGCCATTTTGTTGCACAATTTCATATTACAATAGTTTATACAAAATACCGGTTTCATTACAACAATAAGCTCAATATATATATATTACGTGAAGGACTTGCTTTAGTGTATTCACAATAAAATATAGTAACCTGCATTAATAAATAACTTTATATTAAGCAATTCATTCATTAAGTAGTTATTCAATGTATCTACCCCGCAAAACCGAATCTTGACAACTCTCAATAACATACTATGACTTACTATAAATATACAATATAGAAATAACAAGTTACTGTATACGGGCGTATAAAATAAGCAATATGTTATTAAAATACTGTATAAGCATACACACAAGTATGTAATAATCTGATAAAGATCTATTGAAGTAATAGAAGCGACTGAGAGAATTCATTACCAAACTTCTCGCGAATTAAGAAAATGCGCGGTTTTTCTGTGAATAAACGCAAATTCCATTGTGATATAATGTTTTCGAAGGTGATAATTTCTCGATTCAATAAGACAAGAATTCCAATATTTCTATGCATACGAAACAAGCCACCGTCGCCACACTATTTAAAAATCAGATCTTGATACATGCATGAAATAATGTAGTTTGACGGACGATGGTGCTATTTTTATTTTACGCAATGTCGAAATAAAACAACTCCGCGAACCAATCAACTTGCACATAACAAAATGGTCATTTGTTAGACGTGTAACTACGTATATAGAATCTCGACGATTTCTTTTGTTCGATTGTCCGATATCACTCCGTAGGATTAAATACAGAGAGTTTTCGGTTATGCAAAGGATGTTGGTGTGCTGGATGATGAGGTGGTGTGGTTGGAACACTTGCCACATGGTGGCCAATCTTTTGATTTGTCGGGTTTTATGCAACCGTGTTTTCTATTAACGATGGTTAATGACCTCTGGAACGCGCGTTAAAGTTTCTTTTTCGATTTGAAATTACATTGTGACATGATAACAAAACGACAAATGCTACTACGGTCAAGCAAATATGAAAGGTCCGGTTCATTTCACAAAACATATTTGCCACACATTGGACTGCGCCGCACACATCCACATACGAAAAAACAAAAAGCCACAATCATTTGAGAGATTTGGGAAACGTTTTTGGGATAATGAAAGACGGATTGTTATTCTATTCGACATATTCATCCGATTACAACATGTGGGGAACAATTTAATTGGGGGAGCCAAGCCTATTGGCGAGAAACAATAATGAGAATAAAGCAACACATTTCATTATTATTCTTTTTAATTTAATTTATGCCATTAATTTGAACCTCAAAAAAAGCAACAATTTGAAATTCCGATAAAAAATTCACATTCACGTATGCATCATATCGAAAACAATCATGAGCGGATCCTCATTGACATGAATTCCGTCCGAATTTTTAAAATAGAAACAAGAACTGACCAATCAAACGACTATTCCGGAGAAAATTTAAATGATATATATATATATCATACAATGTCAGTCTGACTACAACCGGAATTAACGATGATGGATAGGTGTGATGGTGACAGGATTGTTTGTTATTATTTACACGGAGAAAGCATTATTTTAACGATTGTCAAAAAAATGATTCAGATCCTGAACGGGGAGGAGGGACGGCGGGATGGACGGAGAGTAAATATTGGATGATTATTATTGGTCGTGATCAATCGATAAATATGTGATGTACCGGAGTGTTAATTCCTAATCTTTGACTTTTTAAGGAAGTGGTACCGCTGTACCAATGTGACATTCTGAGAATTTCACACACACAAATGATTGATGGATATTTAGCACAAAAGAAATAAAAGAAATTCTATTGTAACACTTTTTATATTGGCTACTATATAGATTCTAAAGAAGGAGGCTGCTGTCAACACACAAGGAACACGCATATTAAATTAAAATTCGGTCTAATTCGGACCTGATACCTATATATATATCATCTCGACTTGAAACACTGGACTATCTGTAGCAACATATTTTGCTTTTTTTTCAAAGTCTTTTGATATATATATATATATAAATAATATTAGTGTAAAAAACAACAACACCAACAACAACATACCACATTCTTGTTTTTGTTATTGTTTATCATATCATATCTCATATCTTTTTGCTTTTTCGAGAACAACACACATAAAAAATGACTTCCACACAAACATTCACCGAGAAAACAAGAGGCACGCATGCGCGCGTTCAACGAGTAAAGGTGACTCAGATTCCAAGAACAACAAATATGATAACGTCGCTACCTGCGACAACGACAGCAGGAGCAGCAAACGAGAGTAGTAGTAATAGTATCAGTAGCAGACAAGTGTTAAGCAGAAATTGCACTCGGTGCAAGGAGTCGGCCAATTGCGTGAAAACTTTGTCGGATAGGTTGGGTAAAATACATGATTTGGTTAATGAATTACAGCGAACGACTCATCATCATGGTTATTTTGTTGATGTTGCGAAGGTTATTATTATTATTGGATTTTTCACTCTTCTCCCGTTTTCCGAGGTTAAAAACTCTATACTAAATTCCATTTTCCTAATTTGGTAACTTACAAAAAAACAGAGGCAGCAAATTATAAGATTAAATTCCACATCATCCCCATCATCAACAACATCATCATCTGTGTTGGATCGAAACACACTGAGTCGAGGATTAGATTTATCAAAAGTTAGTTTTGAGGAGTTACAGCGATTAGTCTCCGTCACCTCAAATAACCCAGTCCCACGACCATCAACATATTCCACAACCATCACAACAACTGCACCATTATCATCTTCAAGCCGAATTGCCATCTCAAATATCACAAATCCTCCCGCGGAGATCAAGAAATCAAATCGTCCGATGACTCTTGCGCGTCAGAAATCACTACGAAAAGATTCCGGTTATACAAGTGATCCGGATAGTAAACACAATAATAGTAGTAATCTCAATCAGCATCATCATCATCATCATTATAATCCGACGCGAAGGTCACATGATGTGTCTCAGGAATAAATTGTTCTAACATTATAACGGGTGGGCTGATTCGTGTGTTATTAAGCAGACATTCAATTTGACATCCAGACCATTTAAAAAATATTTGGTTTCCGTCTCTACCTTCCAATACAATAATAATCATAATTGGGAGACTGACACGAAAATTATAACTTTTATAATGAAATAGTCATCACCACCATCGACTCGAATTACACCGATCCCTTAAGACATACACAATATGAAAAAAAACATAAGTAGCATGCTTTGATCTTTTTTTTTCTCTTAATCCAACTAAAAAAAACCCCATTTCTTTTTTACTCCTATTCATTCTCTCTTCTTCTGTTTCATATTTTTTTCCCTTGCCTTTTCCTCTTTTTTTCTTCCCCCCCCCCCCGAAATTCTCATCACGAAATTTCATACATATATATATATATATATTTAGTTGGTTTTTTTTACACAAAATTATTATTATTACAAATATCATCATTATAATACTTGTTAATAAAAGAACTACATACACTCAGATTTTGCACATATACTCATTTGCGATTACTCAAATTGACATGAATACGCGGTAGACTTCGTGTTTGTCTGAATTCTCTCACCCAAAAAAATAACTATCCATACTAAATAATAACTTTTAACGATATGCTTTTTTGCCTTTCGAAAGCCGAGATAAAAGTTCTGATCGTGACATGTTACACGAACACAATGTTTTAATTTTGACGGAATTATCAGTTGCAAACACCGATTAATTAACACATAGTAAAAAAACCTTTCAAAGTGTGGTTAATCAAGCATACGTAATGTGTGTACAGCATTAATAATGTACTGAGGCTCCCTATTATTATCCTGCATGACACTATTAATTTGAATTTGAGAACACAAATTACGAGTGCTTGACGACCGGACGCGTTCCTTTTAAATTCCGAGCCCAACTTCACATGAACAGTAATCATATAGTAACTATTATCTGTTTGATCTCAGCAATATGTGGCCAATCAATCAAGTCAACAATCCAGTTTTTTTGTATCGAAGCCAGCAGAGCCAACCAGCCAGCCCCTAACATTTGACAAAACAATGTTTCTTTTTACACATACACAAAATTGTTACGTGTTCGGACCATTTTGTTACTAGTTCCAGGCTCCTCAGTCATTTGCGAATCGACAATAAAAAGAAAATGTATGATGACAAGCTAGATAACAAGATAATCATAATGTCTACTATGAAAAAGGTGGCTGATGATGATCTTGCTACCAATATTTTTGTCTATTACAGCATTTACTATATTTTTAGTAAGGTGATATTATCGAGAGAATTTAAAAATAACATCGTGAAGTGAATTTCTTTTTTTGGAAGTTTATTGATTAACAAATCCCGTGTCGGAGATTTCTTGTTAGTTTGTCCGGTAATCTTTCTAGATCTTTTTTTTTTGTGCGTCGAATTATTTTTGTACTTTTGAAAATTGTAAATATTACCGTTACAGTGTGGGGTGAACAAATGTCGTGCGTCCTCCACGCAGGATTATATAGCACCACCACCATTTGTTCGGACGAAACCTACTTTTTGACCGTGATTAGCCCGGTATTTGATTAGTCCGTCCGATCTTTGCATTTAATTTAGTGCGGTAAATTAAGAGGATGATTGAATGAAGCCGAGAATACTTTAATACGAAATTAAAATGTACGGTTTTCTCTTTAAATGAAAAAGTTGTGATTTTCTAAAGGTCGTTTTCATTGATTACGCAATCAACTTTCTCAAGGAAAACAAGATATTTTTCCGCCGTTTGTTGTTTATCTGGAAGAAAACACGGGGGTAGCTTTTTCGATGATTTTCAATATCTTTCGGGTGTTTGAATGTGCTCAAGACATAATCGGCGTACTGTCCCCAGACCTGTATGAATTAAACTTATTTATGTAGGTGAACTTTTCACCATCAGCTGAATCCCGCGCGTTCCTCTCATGGTGATATAATCGAATTGAAACCGTCCCTCTCTTCTATGGTTAACACACCCTTCGCGTGAGACCAACCAACCGTATACACACTGTATGCAGAAGTATCTATGATCTAAGCAAACAAAACGGAATTCGAGAAAAACAATAATAAAAAAAAATAAATTGTAAATAATAGCGTGTGTCACATATCTTTATTATAAAGGCTGAACACAAGAGATCACTTACTTTTTTCGATTGGAGAAAGAAAATTTTACAGTTAAATGTGTCTCTGTGATGCATGTCGGTCTGTTTATACAACTAGTTGCATGTACATGCATTCGCACACTCCTCGTCATCCAGGCGATGGAAATGCCATCTCGCATCGCTTCGACTCCAATTAACTCGAACGTTTCTTGCATTGCTTCTTCTTCATGAAACTATCGAACGCGTTCTTGAGAATTGACACACGCATCTTGAAAAGCCAAACCTTAAACGAAATAACCGCACTTTTATTTTCGCACAGCATCGATTGTTTGTATTCAGCGATTGAAAATCTATGTATTTGTAACATAACGATGTGTGAAACGAATAGAATCGAGAAACTGAACAAATTAAATTACACGGAATTTGAAATCGGTCAATGAATTTCTAATAAAAAATTTGTTATTTAAACATAAAATCAAATTTGCCAAGCATAACTTTTTCTATCATTAGTTTAATTCGTTCGATTGACGTAATATTGATTCAATGAAATATAGTACAGAATAGAGAATATATCAACCTATTTTTAAATTTGGACAATAAGCTCACAAGTAAAGAAAAATTACCATTATAGGAAGTTTGTATTCATTTTTAAAATTTATTAATTTTGCAAATTATAGGTACAACATTTACACATTAATATTTTCGTCATCAAGCATTCAAATTAGGATAGATAAAGCATAAGAATACCAAGCAAGTTCAAGGTTTAATTTATTGTAGTATTGTATTTGATAGACTTAGTAAATTCGGTTTATCGACCAACTTCGGTTTATTAATGTCGAGGTTCGTTACATCGAGGTATATACAGTGGCAATCAAAAGAAATGCCGCACTATCAAAAGTTACTAATAAAAAATAGTAATACACTTTTCTCTTTATATGTACGTATAAAAGTTTTCAATTTTACTAATAAATCTTTTTGATTTTTATATGAAAATAAAAATAATAATATATATTTTTAGATTTAATCTGAGAGTTTTTCTAATTACAAGGTAAACCGCTTGCAATTAAAAAAACTTTCTCAGATTAATCTAAAAATATACATTACATGGGCGCACTCTAAAATTTATCGGTTTGTAGTTTAAAGTAAAAGTAAACGAAACAAAATTTTATTTCACATATAAGAATTTTGAAATGCTTTGTTTTAGAACAATTAATAAAAATTATATGTTAAAAATATAAGCTACAAAATGATATATATAAATTTTTATTATGTAGATTTTGATAAATAAACTGATTAGTACTTTTGAATAAATATTTAGAAACTAAAAAATTACTTGAATTTTATATATAGTAACAATCAAAAAAAATATAACAATATTAAAATTTACTAATTATTGATTTGTAAATTTGATTATAATAATTATAATATAATAAATATAATATATAATCATATAATACAAATTGAATAACAGTATTATTGAACAATATTATAACTTTATTGAAGTATTTTTATATATAATATTAATTTTAATCTTCAAATTAAACAAAAATCTTCAAATTAAACAAAATATATTAGAATCCAATGAAAATAAATTCATTAATAAAATCAAATTGTTATAAGTATATTATTTTGTTTTAATTTATAATAAATTTTTTAATATTTTTTTTGTATAATATAAATCCTTTATCATTATTTGTTTCTTATTTTTTTCAAGTAATAGTAAAAATCTAAATTAAATAAAGATATTAAGATATATTAGCTAATATTATTTTAATAAAGATATCTTCTCTTTCATCTTTAGATAAGATTTTTTATTCAATCAAACTACTTAATTTGTATTGCTTAAAATCAAGTGCTATTCTTTATTTCCTAAATATCAGCTAATAAATATTATTGCTTTAATAATAATGATATTAATAAATTAAAATAATATATAATAACTAACAAAATTATAAAATTATATATATAATTTTATTAATAAAACACAATAAAAATTAAAGTTATTGTAAAAATTTTTTATAATTAATTTTATATTTTAATTATAAAAAATTTTTATAATAACTTCTTAATTTATTAATAAAATCAAAAATTTTATATAAAACAAAAATTTTAATTTTTATTATATTTTATTAATAAAATTATATATATGATTTTATAATTTTGTTAGTTATTATATATTTAAAAAATTTATTAATAAAGAAATTAATATTTTAACTTAACAAAAAACTAAGTCTTTTTATTTTGTTTTTTATAAAATCTATTAAATTCAATTTTTTTAGCTTATTAGAATAATATATAATTATTATATAATTTTTGTTTTAATATAAAATAAAAGATATTTATTAATAATATTAAAAACTTTTATATAAAACAAAAATTTTAATTTTACTATATTTTATTAATAAATTATTATAATTTTATTAATTACTATATATAATATTATTTTTATTTTGATATAAAAATAAAAAATATTTATTAATAAATTTAAATACTTTTATATAAAAAGAAAAACTTGCATTTTTTATATTTTATTATATTTTATTAATAATTTTTTTTGTTATTATTATTTAATATAAATAAGAATTTAAAAAAAATTAAACAAATAATAAAATAATAAAGAAAAATTTATCTAAGTCCTATATTAATTCTACTAAAATTTGTATAATTTAAAAATAAATAAATATAATAAATAAATAAATAATATTCTAATTTATAGATTAAGTTACTTATTTTTTGTATTAATATTATATATTTTAAAGTTAAATAAATAATATAACTAAAAATAATAAAGACTGTTTTATTTTATTCTTTTATAAAAATTTATAATATTTTTAAATAAAAAATTCCAAATAATCTAAATATAATTAAAATATTAAAAGATAAATTAATAACAAAAATATTAATTTAATAATTTTAATAATAATACTTTAATTAGTTTAATATAATTCAAAGTTGTTTATATACAAAATTTAAAATATATAATTGAAAAAAAAGATAAAATATTTAAGTATTATTATAATTATATTATAAAAATTATTAATTTTATACTTTGTAATATTTTACAAAATTATAAAAATCATACAAAAAACTTAAAATATTTTTTTAATTATATTAATTATCATATTATCTAATTTTTTTATTTTTATTTTTTATTTTATATTATTTTTTTCTTACTTTTATATTATAATATATTTTATTATTATAATCAAATTTTTCTATAGTTATTACTCTGAAAAAGCAAAATTTGATAATTATAAAGGGAATATAATTATAAAGAAATTTTTATTATATTTATAAATAAATAAAAAAGTAAAATAAAGTGATTATAAAAAGATATAATAAGATTTACTATATTATTTTATATATTTTTTATTTATTTATTTTAATAAATATATCTTTTTTTACTTTTCATATTTAGATTTAATAAATTGAAATTTTATTTTTAATTAATATATTTATCTTTTTATATTTTTTATTGTTTTTAATCTTATATTAATATTTGTAAAAATATATTAATACAAGTTATAGTTGAGTCTTGACTCAAAATATCAGAACTTGAAAATAAATAATATAATAAAACAAATATCTTTTAATACTTAAATATTTTGTCTTTCTTTCTTAATATTTTTGTTATAAATTTTTTAACTAAAAATATTATAATTTCTTTTTGTAAAAAAAACAAAATAAAAGAGTTTTTATTATTTTTAATATTATTACTTAGCTTTAAATATTTATTAGCTAATATAAAGAATCAAAAGATTAATTAAAATTTTATTAGTTCATCTTTTCTATATTTTATTTCCTTTCAAATATATAAGTTTAGTAAAAGTTGGTATAAGATTTTAAACATAAATTTTTATTATTTTTATATTTGTTTAATTTTTTCTTATAATTCTTATTCACATTGTTATAAATAGATTTTTGAATAAGTATTCTTATAATATAAATATTTAATAATATCTATATTTGTGTACTTAATTTTATTGAGTTATATCACTTTGAAATTACTACATAATATATTTTCTTTTATCTATTTGATAAACTCTTACTATTACTAATATATGTTATTTTTACTTAATATAAAATAGTTCTAAAATAATATAATATTAATAATTTAATTAATATTTAATAATATAAAATATTTTATTTCATGTTGTATTTATATAATTTAAAAGTATAATAATATAATAAATATATTTGATATAATTAATATTTTGATATAACTAACTTAATAAATATATTAAATATTATTAAAAAGTTATAAAATTAAGAAATTAGAATTAAAAAGTTAAAAAATTAAAGAATTATTATAATAAGATTTATTAACTAATTTTATGATTAATAAAAATATATAATAGTATTAAAAGATATTTGTTTTATTATATTATTTATTTTCAAATTTCAATATATTAAGTTAAAACTTAATTACAACTTGTATTTATATATTTATTATAAATACTAATATAATATTTTGAAAACAAAAAAAATATAAAGATAAATATACTAATTAAAAATAAAATTCTAATTTATTAAATATATATATATATATTTTAAAGATTTATAATATATTTATTGAAGTAAATAAAGAAATAAAAAAATAAATAATAATAAAATAAGTTAATAATATAAAAAGTAGAAAAATATAAAAATAAAAGTAAACAAATAAAAAAGAGATAAAAAATATAAAATAGAAAAAAAAATAAATATAATAATTAATAATATATAAGATAATTAAAGAAATATTTTAAACTTTTTATATAATTTTTATAATTTTGTAATTTGTTACAAATTATAAAATTAATAATTTTATAATATAATTATAATAATATATATAATAATTTTCAATTTGTTAATTTTTAAAAATAATAATTATAGAATATTATTAATTAATTAATTTTATTTAATATATTTATTTTTAAATAATGTTTCTATAAATTGAACTAAATTGACTTTTTATTTGAATTCAAGTTTGATTTGAAATTTAAATTAAACTCAAATCAAATTTTGACTTTGAGTTCAAAAAATTTGAAGTTTGAACTGGACTCAAACTAAATTATTATACAAATTTGAATTAATTTAAGTTTGATTTGAGATTAGTATATAATATTATATACTAATTTGTAATTCTAAACATGAATTATAGCTTTACTTATAAGTATAATTTATAATATTTAGTAAAAATTAAAAGATTATTTTATAATAACTAAAATATTTTTATTTTTATATTTATTTTTTAATTAATCATGTTCATTTTTTGATTTTATATATAAATTAATAAAATCAATATATCTTATTCATTACATAATATTTTCTGATATTTCTCTAATGATTTTATGATAATCTTATAATTATTACATAAATGAAAACTGAAAATATATGTATTGTTATAGCTCTAACATTATTTTCAAATTTTACCTAATTGAAGAGTTATTTCAACAAATAATTCAGCACTTAAAATATATATTTTGTAAATAACATGTGATAATTATCTAATGAAAAAATATTATACAATACAAGTTACATAAAATAATCATTATATAAAGTTTATTTCTTATGTGTATACTATTATTTTCTTGTTCAAAAATTTAAATTCAAGAGTATAATTCAAAAACATAAGTTGATAATCAAAGATGTTCTTGTTTCAAAACCTAACTTTTTCGATATTTTGTATCATATGTTTTTAGTACATTATCAAGTAAAATTCCTGGCTCTTTGACATGCTCGTATAGCAAATAATAATGTTTATTTTTTTGATTATCTAGACATCACTTACCTTGCAAACTCTTATGCTTTCTTCTGCATAATAAACAGATATCTTTTTGATGTGAATCCTCTGCATTTATGCTAAAATGTAAGTCTAGAACTTCATATAAGTTTTGACATAATACTAACAAAAATTTTATGAAAAATATAAATTATAACTTTAATCTAGACTGATTAGTTTTATGCTTCTTGACTGACAAGAAAAAAATTAAAGAAGAAATATGATTTAAAAATGACGAAAATATAATGCCATGGCTGAACAGTGTTGAGACAGAATAATTTTTGAAGTGCATTATCAATAAATTAATGTTCCTTTTTGACAGCTCTCTCTTTGATGGAAAGAATTTCAAAATAATAGAGATGGTTGCAAGTCAATTTAAAATCTGGTAATAGCTGTTGCAAAAAATATTAATTGTATAATTATATTGGCTTGTGATACCTACCTATGAAGCAATTACAATTTAGATAGAGTTACATGTATTATAAAATTGTTGATTATAGGAGATCGAAGCTTTGAGATGCTGTTTCGACATCTTTGCTTTCAGATTTACTAATAAACTCCTTAATTTTTTGAATCCTTTTAGGGATAATGATTTCTGGTTTTCGTTCTAAGAAGGGAGATTCCATATGCATATTTTTTGCCGATCACAGTTAACAACAATGTCCTCGAGTTTTTTTAACATTTTTATACCATCTAGTACTATGAGATCGATGCTGTGCCCCTTGCACTTCTAATGCGATTTGATTTTTCGGAAGAAGGCATCAAGCTCTAATCCTTTTAAGAAAGCGGGGGCGATATTCGATCATAGGTTCCTAATTAAGAACTACCTGAGCTATTAGGATGCATTTATCCTGAAATTTGCGATTTTCTTTAAGTTCCAACTTCTTCGTCTTTGATTCTCATTCCTATCCTCAAGTTCAGTTTTCTCAGCCTTAAGCTCAGAAATTTCAGCATTCTTACTTAGTCTCAAGCTCAGCCTTTTCTTTATTAACAAATCTAGCTCTGATAACATGTTTGGTAATAGCTTTTATATATTCGATAATGTATTCAAATGTGTAACCGCATATTATTGCGGAATAGCAAATTGAATAAAAAATTATCTTTATCATTATTTATGGCTTTGCGATATATGGCAATACAATTATATTAAATCGGAATTAGCCTGCAAAACATACTGTGCGGTACAATATTTGCAAAACTTATTTATTTTTCCGATGCACACATCCACACCACACCACACCTCAAACAAATATTATCCTTGATTACAATACATTTGGTTGCACGTATCAAATAAACAAATTTTATTGCTAATTCATTACGTATTAAATTTTTAGTTTATTTTCCACTCTTGACGTGTGTGGTGTAGGGAACGTTTTAGGCAAGGCAAATGGAGGAGGTGTGGAGCTTCTGGAATTATCCTCAACGTCGTCATCATCAGTGTCATCGTTGAATAAATTGCTTAATTTATTATTATTAATCAAGTCTAACGTCTGCATAAATATTGCTTTTGTACGTAAAATTTCTTTCACAACAAAAGCAAGTGGCTGTGACATGCTTAACCGACCATTAACTTCATAAATTTTTCCACGTTCGACACGGCAAATGTATCCTTTGGGAGTATCCATTGTAATGATTTGTAATCGATTACCTCCATTTAACATACCGATAACTTGCAATTGCCTGATGATGTCATCTTTCCTATCACACTCAGCAACAAGTTGTGTAAGCATATCTTTTAACATTTTATTTAATTTCAGACTATCTTTCAAATATTTAGTTCCTTTCAATCCTTCCCACTTGCGACCTGTTTCAATAGCTCCAAATTCCATGCGATCTTTCGTGATTCTAAAAATTCCGTCCCCTTTCTTCCCAATTTTTTTACGACCTGAGATTGTTCTACCCTCATTCTTCCTATCACTTGAGGCGAGGCTCATGCCTTCACCCCGAATTAACTCAACCTTCATATCATGGAAAGCTGGGTCAATTAAACGGCTCCATACGTTATGCTGGAACCAACCTTCCAGTTTTGATGGATCCGAAGTAAAGCTATCCTCCATTTCCCATAGAAGTAGCATTCCCCGATATGCGTAGTTTATATAGTCAAGATTATAATGCAAATTTCTATTGAATTCAAATCCATCCGGTATGAATGGTTGGAAAACAGTTTTTCGCAAATCGCTGATATTATCGAGTGTGTATTTGCTAATTAACTCACGCAGTGGAACTTCAACTTTTGGCTTCTTTTTAACACTTGTAAAGAAAATTTCCTTCCATTCTTCCTTTGAAAATAATGATTCAGCGTTCTTGTCGGTGTCATTGATAATGAAAGAATGTAGACATGATTCTTTATGTAACTTTTTTGCAAACTGATGAATTATTTCTTCAACTTTGCGTCCACTTTTTAGCTTCCACATCTTTTCGGGATCCATGGCTAAATAAGATTCATCAAATTTCATAAAGTCGAGCTTGCTTAAATCGTTACATGAGTCCTCATCCACATCTGTAGCATCCTATAATAAACAAAGTTACGTTAGAATATATGTTTATCATCTAACTCGCATTTTAATGTTCTTACTGTAATATTGTCAGTGTCTTGTGCGTCCGTTCTTCTCTTTTTCTGCTCATGGGAAACTTCTTTTAGGTTTGCTTGTCTTTTGGAACCAACAACACCCGTGGCATCAGCATAAGTAGCCTTATCCGTTTGTGCATGTAACAAGGTCTATTTTAGGTTGCAAACTATGCGTGTAAGTTTTTCACTTATTCATATCAACAAACGGTGACAACCACGAACCTTGCTAAGCATTTTACCCTGTCGTTCCTTTATTAGTGCTATATATGTCTTCTCAAGGACTTTCATCGTATCTTGGGTTTCCATTTCCTAATTCATAATTTCATAAGCATTCTGCAAGCAAGCCAAAGCGAATAGATATTGGTACTTACATTCATAATTTCCACAAGACTTTTCACATATGCTCGAACGCTAAGAGGTACCACTTTGATTTTATTTAGCATACGTAAAGACTCGTAGAATTGTTCTACGCATGTGGTCCAAATAGGAGGTTCAGCATTCTTACATATCCAATTAATATAATGTTCGAAGGTCCAAAACCTTGACTGTACGGCACTAAAGTATGAATGAATCTTCGAACTTTCTGTACTAATCTCGACATGATACGACCAGGGATCGGTAGATATCTTTTCTGGGGTTTTGTTAGCGAGCTTAGAATTCGACATCTACAGTCGTTAAAATTATTGTTTCGGAAGTAAAGTAAAAAGCACAAAAACCATCATTGATGAAATCCCCCAATAAATTAGTCATCTTTAAAAGGCAAAGAATCTTCATACATCTCAACTTTTTTCAATTTCATGTATGCAATGTAACATACCATTATATATAATGCAACCAATAATATTGCATGCATTACATAATGCATGTAATAATACATCATGATGATGCCTTGGACCATTGTTATGTGGACAAGTCACGTGATTACAATATTTAAGTGTCCCGCACTGTATGGTGCAAACCATTTATACTCATCAAAAATGTAGATCAGTCCGAAATTTTAAATGACGATCTTCACGTGTCCTTA
>CAJVPL010000252.1:0-33245 GCA_910591945.1 Ambispora gerdemannii
TTAAAATATTAAAATTCCAAATAACAAAATAACAAACTAAAAAAATCAAAATAATTAATATTCAAAATTAATAATTTCAATAATAGTAATTTATTTAACATAATTTAAAATAATTTAATAATAGTAATTTGTTTATCACAATATAATCTAAAGTTCAAAATTAATAATAGTAATTTTTTCAATATAATTAATATAAAACTATCAATATTTTGTTTGATATAATATAATTAAAAACTATTTATATACAAGTTTTAATATAAATCAGCAAGTGTAAAAGATGAATAATATTTGAAAAAAGATTTTTGTTAAAAGAGAATTTTATTTTTTATTTGTAATATATTAAGTTAAAATTCAGATAGCATCACTATTTATATATTTTTAAAAATATAATTTTGAATAATAATAATTATCTAAGAAGTAAAATAATTAAAGAGTAAAATAAAATAAATAAAAGATAAAATAATAATATAAAAAAAATAAAAGATTAAATAATAAATAATAATCTAAAAAATAAAATAATAAAAAAGTAAAATAATAAAAAGATAAAATAAAAGATAAAATAATAAAATAATAATATTTAACAAGTTATTTTTATTATTTTTTATATTTTTAAAAATTGTAACAATTTTCATATACTCTTATAATTTCTTGTATCATATCTATCATTTTTCATATTATATTTATCAATTTTTGCATAACATGTTAAAAATTAATACAGATCTATATTTAATACTTTTTAATGTTTCACTAAATAGATTAGATGTGAAATATAGATCATATTATTAATTTGAATACATATTGTTTTAATTACTTTTATTTTTATTTGTTCTTTTTCTTTTTCTTTTATTATTTTAATTTCGTATTAATTATCTTTTATATTTCATACATATTTCATTAAGTACAGCATAACTTGGAAATGTATCACCTTTAAAATTAATAATTTAGAATCAATCACTTTCTATTTTATTATTAATTTATATGTAATTCATTTAATATCAATTATGTATTTAAATATCTCTGTTCTATACTATAGCTCTTTAGATCTTTTCACTATTTAATAAATAAAAAATAAGCTTTTTAAAATTAAAACTGAAAATTATCTCAATTGATATAATTTATTTACAGTAATTAATAAATTTATCTTATTACTTTTCATGTAAAAAAGTATTCTTACATAAATATTATAGAAAAAAATAAAAAAATAAAAAAATAAAAAAAAGATAAAAAATAAAAAATATATAAAAGGTAAATAATGTAAAAAAGATAGAAAAAGATAAAAAAAGATAGAAAAAAGTATTTCAAGAAATAAAAAAATATTCTAAAAGATAGAAAAGATATTTTAAATTAATAATTAATAAACTAAAAATAATAAATTATAATATAACTATAAAATTATTAGAAAATTAATATATATAAATTAGTATATAACAAAAAAATTATTTTAATATTATTATATAAATTATTATATAATTAATTTTTTATTTATTACTATTAAAAACAAAATTAAATTTATATAAATAAAAAATAAAATAAAAAATTTTAGAAAAATATAATTATAATGAATATAACTATAAAAAAGTTTAATTATATTTATATATTTTTTTTTAAAATAAATATTAATTATATAATTTTATATTAAATATAATATATTAATATATCTTCTATAATATTAATATTAAAAATATAAATAATATAAATAAAAAATATAAATTTTTAAATAATAAAATTTACTTTTTATATTTTATTATAAATTTTTTATTAAGTTTATTTTTTGTAATAATATATATAGTTAAATTTTTAAATATAATTTATTAATATTATATAAAACTAGTATTTAGAGAGATATTGTATTTATAAAAATAAAAATATATAACTTATAAGTTAAGCCAAATTAATTCAAAAAAATTAAAAAAATTTATTAAGATAATAAATAATAAAATAAGATCTTTATAATTGAAATTTGAGTTTAATACAAAATTTAAATTGAACTTAAACAAAATTTTGATCTGAATTTAAAAAATTTGAAGTTAAATTAAATTTGAATTAAATAATTATATAAATCTGAGTCTAATTTGTATTTAATTTAAATTTAATATATAATATTATATATATATATTACTATAGTTATTTTAAATAAAGTATTTTTACTTTTATTACAAAAATAAATATCTAAATCTATATTAATTTTAACAAAAATTGTTAAATAATTTTATTAAAAGATAAGAAAAAAAGTTGAGAAAGTATATTCAAAAGATAATTAAACTATAAATAAAAGATAATATTTTTATACTTGTAAATATATATTTTAGTACTTTTAATACCAACAAGAAAATAAAATATTTATATTCAAATTAATTAAAATTCAAAATATTATAAATATTCAATTTAAAAAAATATATTTTGTTTTTTCAAAGTTTAAAAACTTGATAATTAATAATTAAAAATTCAAATCTAAATAAATTATTATTTAGTTTTTTGATCTTATACAAAATTTATAAAAAGTGACTTAAATAACAAATTATTTTAACTAAGTAATTCTTTTTGATTGAATAAAAATGAAGAATAAATATTCATAATAAAATAACAAGATATAATTAATTAACTAGTTAAAATAAAAAATAAAAATTATTAATTTATTTAAAGTATCAAAATATAAGAGAGTGTATTAAAATAATATTCTTATTTATATAAAAATTCTTAATATATTTTAATATTATTTATATTACAAAATATTATAGAAAATAAAAAAATAGATAAGAGTAAATATAATATAATATGAATAAATTAATAAAGATAGAAAAAGATAGAAAAAAGATAAAAAAAGATAAATAATAAAAATTATTAAACTAAAAATGATAATTCATATAATTACGAAATAATAATTATATAAACTATTTTTATTAATTTAATAATTTTCTATTATTTTTATAATTTTTATATTTTTTTATTATTTTTAAAAGATTTGTTAATTAAAAAATTTTTGAAAATAAATATAATAATATTTATAATTTGAATTATTAATTTAAATATAATTTATTATATTATTAAAAAAATTAAAAATTTATTTATTTTATTTTATATTTATTAAATTTTATTAATATTTATTTTATTAAAAATAAATATTATTATAATATAACTAAAATATTAAAAACTTTAATAATTATTAAGTTTATATATAATAATAATCAAAAAAATATAATAATATTAAAATTCATTAATAAAATTTAACAAAATACAATTTTTATTTTTATATAAATTTTTTAATTTTAATAATGATATTTTTATTTTTATTTAAAATTTTTGTTTATATTAATAAATATTCTGATTTTATATTAAATTAAAGATTATAATTATATTTAATATATATTTTATTAGAATTTTTTAATTTAATTTAACAAAGTTATTCTAATTGCAAAATTATTATAAAAATTTTTTATAATTAAAATATAAAATTAATTATAAAAATTTTGGCAATTAATTTGTAATTAAAATTATTTTGTCAAATTAAATTTAAAAAATTCATGTTAGAATATAATTTATAATTTTATTATAATATTAATAAAATTATAAACTTTTATATAGAACAAAAACTTTAATTTTTATTATATTTTTTTTAATAAATTTATATATATTTTTTGTTAGTTATAATATATTTTTTCAGATTTCTAGATTTTTAATTCAAGAAAAAATTTTATTTTTAATAATTAAAATATATAAAAAATAATTAATTTATTTTGCAAAAAAATCTTTTTCAAATTAAATATAAAAAATAAATAGTGACAATTAAAAAGAATAAAATGATAAAACAAATTTATTAATAAATATAGTAAATATAGTAAATATATAAAATTTCTCTTTATATAAAAGTTTTCAATTTACTAATAAATATTTTTTATTTTTATATTAAAATAAAGATAATATCATATATTTAACATATATTTTTTCAGATTAAATCTAAAAAATTTTAAAAAAATATATCTCCTATAATATATTTAATATTAATTATTCAATAAATCAAAATTTTTATTATTAAATAAAAAATTATTATATTTATTAAATATATAATAAATTAAAGAAAAATAAACTAATAAATATATAGTTATATTAATTCAAATTTAAGAATTTACAAATTAATATAATATACTTTTGTTATTAGATTTAATAATCTTGTTTATATATTTAGATAGACTCAAAATTAATTCACACAAAGTTTTCAAATAAATACTCACTTATTTCTTTTATAGCATATAAATTAATTCTTGTTTTAATTTAGATAATGATCTTTTTTTGAATTCAGTAATCCAAAATATTTTACAGATATTCAATTAAATTGAGATCAGAATTTTAATTAATTCAATCCAAAAGTTGAATATCATGTGTTAATATCTATCAAGTTATATATATCAAGATATAACAGAATGTGTTATCTTAATATATGAATTTTGATGAGTTCAGAGTACAAAATAATTAATAAGAATATTAATATAGATATTTGAATTTATAATATTTTTTACTGACATCAAAGAATCAATTCCATCTTAATTGAAATATTATTGACTCTCAGTCAAATTTAACAGTATGTTTAATATATTTTTGATGATAAGCTTTATTATACTTTTATCTGATTATTTAATTTAAAAAATATAAATTTAAACTTATTAAATAAAATTATATTTTTCTATTATACTTTTCAGTTACATTCTTTTAATATTAATTTAATTAATAAAGTTCTTGATTTATAATTAAAAGAAATTTTTTTTGGAGTATAACTTATAAATTTTATTTTATCTAAGTATTTGCAGATAATATTAGTATATTGAATTTGTTATTTAATTTATTTGTGATTTTATCAAGTAAAAAAAATTAATTTTTTAGAATAACTTATTTTAATATATGTTTTTCATGATTAATCAGAGTTTTTGATTGGTCAAAACATTTTTTAGAATATGAGAAATTAGTTTCTTTATATTATTTAATAATATTATATATTATTACTCAAATTTAAGTATAAGATTTAAATCTTTGATACTATTACAAATAGAATTTTATAATTTTATAATTTTATAAATTTTTTAATTTCTTATACTTTAAAAATATTTTTAATATTCCATGAATATTATCTTTATTATATTTATTAAATTTAGCTAAAATACTCTATTTATTATCTATATTATATTTATTACATATATTATCTTTATCATAATTAAATTAAATATAATATTAATTAGTGAAAAATATTTATTATAAATAAAGCACAATTTAAATTTGAAAAAGATATTAATTATTATAAAAATTTAGCTAGTCAATAAATTATTTATTATTTATTATTAATATAATTTATATATTAATTGATTTTAAATAATAAAATAATAAATTTATAATAAATACTTGTATTTATTGCATACTATTAGACAATTATCAAGTTACTATAAAATATTAGTACTATATTATTATAGTACTATCTCATACTAAGTAAATATAATATTTATTAGTAATAGTAAGAGTCTATTTAACTGAAATTTAGCTAGTCAATAAATTATTTATTATTTATTATTAATGTAATTTGTATATTAATTGATTTTAAATAATAAAATAATAATCTTATAATAAATATTTATATTTATTGCACACTATTAGATAATCATCAAGTTACTATAGAATATTAGTACTATATTTTTATAAAATTAAGTAAATATAATATTTATAGTAATAATAAAAGCCTATCTAATTGATAGAAAAAAATATACTGCATGATGATCTTGAAGTATACTAATTATAACAAGATTAAGTAACTGTAAAATTATTATTATTAGATATTGATTGAATATTTATATTATAATAATACTTATTAAGAGTCTAATTATAACAATATCAACAAGATTATTTATTTTCTTTGTTTGTTTATTAACTTTTTTCTGTACATTAAAAAAATGTAATTATTTTTTATTTATTTTTATATTTGTATTATTATTTATAATATTAATAAAATTGGTTTTTTAAACTTTGAATTAGTATTTTGCATAATTGATTTTTGATAATATACTGTAGAAGTGTATATATATTAAAATATATAATATTATCTTTATTTTAATGTAAAAATAAAAAATATTTATTAGTAAAACTTGAAAACTTTTATATAAAATTTATATTTTATATATTTAATTAATAAATTTTGCATTATTTCTGATTGTTACTATATAATTATTTTTAATTTTACTAATAAATATTTTTTATTTTTACATAAACTAAAAATAATATTATATATTTTAATATAGATTTTTTTAGATTTAATCTAATAAAGCTGTTCTAATTATATATAAAATCAATTATTTTTTTATAATAAAATATATAAAAAATAATTGGATTTATATACAATTAAAATAATTTCATTAGGTTAAATCTAAAAAATATGTAAAAATAAACACTTTTATATAAAAAGAAAAATTTACATTTTTACTATGTTTTATTATAAATTTGTTTTAGTATTCCATTCTTTTTTATTGCTATTACATGTTTAAATATGAATTATTATTTGTATTTTCAAATAAAATTAAAAATTTTGATTAATAAAATCGAAAACTTTTATATAAAAAGAAAAATTTATATTTTATTATTTTTATTAATAAATTTTGGTGTTGTTGTATTTTTTTTATTACTGTATTACATTTTTATTACAAATTAATTTGCTGATTTTTAAATTTTTAAAAGAT
Source organism: Ambispora gerdemannii (assembly GCA_910591945.1). Taxonomy (NCBI): domain Eukaryota; kingdom Fungi; phylum Glomeromycota; class Glomeromycetes; order Archaeosporales; family Ambisporaceae; genus Ambispora; species Ambispora gerdemannii. The sequence continues at coordinate 6,711 of CAJVPL010000252.1, forward strand.
AAAAAATTAAATAAATATATTCTTTAAATTTGATTTTAATTAATAAATTATTTTTATATACTTAAAATAAACAAATTTTTAAAAATAAAACATTATTGAATTAATTACTAAATTAAAATATAAATTGTTACTAATTATATAATATTTTCATATTCTTCCTGAACTCACATTTTTTATATATTAATAAATAAGTAAAAAAAGAAATTTTCTCTGTATTTGAAATTATTATTTTTATTAATAAAAAATATCAGATTATCAATTTGCATTTCTAGATTATATAAGCAATTTATAATTTATATATTTATATTGAATAAATAAAGCATAATACATGTATAAACGAATTTATAATTTATACATTTATGTTACTAATGCTATCGCTATTATCAAAGTATCAGGATTAAGCGTATAGTTTTAATTTATATACGATGTTATATATGGATATAGAATTTCTATGGATTCAGAATCATATCGATATACTGTAAATGAATTTAGAATCCTCCTAACACTAACCATTATCGTTACCTTTGCTCTAATTCTAGTCATACCTTTGAGTAAATTTTCTCATTTACAACATAACATGTATCACGTCCTGAACAATCTGTCCCGGTCTGGATCATATATGCAAGTAATTACATGTAAAAGGCTTCTATAAAAGGTTTCTTGATACATCAAATGACGTTATAAAAGCAGATCAGCTTCTTTATCTAAACAAAAAAGGTTTCTTTTAAGCGAAATATCGTCATAAATGCAGATCAGCTTCTTTTAATGTCTTAAAAAAATCCAAGTAATGAAGCAAAACTGTCGTTATAATAATCATACAAAATCAAATAATAAAAGTCTTCTTTTGATAGATAAGTCCGTTATAGTCCGGTTACAGTCATAGGACATATGACCCGCGACATATGTCGTAACTAGTTACGGCTTATGTCTGCACCCCTAGTCATAGAACTTGATATGTAGACGGACTGGCTCGGTCTTTATAAAGATCCTGCGACTTATATAGGACTGTGATCGGGACCGAGTCCGTTTAAATAAGGCAAATGCTAAGATAATTACTATATATCACAATTACTGAAACTGTGATTGCAACTTTTCACGATCATTTTCTCAAGTGTAACTTGATTTTGCTAACGTAATGAAAATACGAATAAATAGCATACAAGAAATTCGAGTCTAAAGTCATCTTGTTCGGATTATTCTAATTATGATAATTAGAATAAAATACAAACTTTGCAAGAAGAAACTAAAATATGATTAGTCAACTCTCTCTAAATTCACACACTATGTTTCTATTCTATAAATGCACACCTTGGTTCGGTCCCAAGTTAATAATATTACTAAGTAAAATGCTCTCTATAAATGCACTCTCAGGTTTGATTTTCATATGTCTCCCGGCAGTGTGCATTTAGAGAGTTGACTGTGATAAGACAATTTTATAAGAACCTTAACGTTAATAAAACGCCATATTTCTCGTGATTATAAATGGCCAATCAAATTAATAATTATTTATATTGCTATATTACAAAGGCTAATTTGGGACTGTCTCAATTAAGTTCCAAAAATTGGACTGAGTCTTTGGACTCAGTCTTAAAATTCACGGACCTGAACTTTACCATATTGATAAGATTTGAGTATCGTTATAAGAACAAATGACGAGTTAATAATCATAATCTATTTTTATATCAACTACAGTTACATTTTTCTTTATTAGAATTAAATTGCTCCCCCGTTTATGCCATTATTCTTGCAATAAACACATAAAGGGTATGTGTTTTTCCAAGTAGTAGACAATTCTTCAAGTTCTGATTTACCACAATACGTAATAACAAACATCGTATCATTTACGAAAAGCTGATCAGATAACATCGAAGAACTTTTACAAAGGGAAATATCATTGTAGTTTTGGAAAAGAAAAACCCTAAATCACGAGAAAATGCTGTGCTAGGATTCTAACGCTAAATTTCAATTGTACAAAAATTACACGTGATATTTAATCCTATTTGTTTAAGAAATTAAAGAGAGTCTTAAATTAGAAATTCAGAACATAAAGAACTTGATAATGAGGAACATATTCAAAAAGCATGCAAGTTAAACCTTTACTGCAAAATCAAATAAAAATCATATCGACATTACATATTAAAATTATATCGAATCTTTTTTTAGGCTCTACAAGTGTCAGTTTGTATGTTGCAAACGAAGGTAAACTTATATTTCGTTGATGTTGCAAAACAGATTTCAATTTTAGTATGCCACATGAAATCAAAGAAAATGAAGATATGTCGAGCGTCTTGGAAGAAAAACTATAGTACCTCCAATGATTTGAACATTGATTCTGTAATAATCGCGACGTTACCGTAGAGCACTGCCTACAGTATAGTACCCGCCCGAGTAAAGTACTCCATTCACCACCAATGAAATCGCAGAAAAAAATACAATAAAAAGCATAGTCGTGTCAACTGGCGTTTTGAGTTAACTCGTCTATATTTACATATTGATACAGAGTGTGCAAAGTAAACATAATGTCATCATCTTTACTTTCCTGATCTTAGTATAAATATAAAAAATGTTTTGCATATAAATTTAACTTAACTCTAACATTAACTTTAACCCTAACCTTAAAATCAACCTTTAATAGTTGTGAACCGAGCACAGATTATATTTATGCGTTTATTTAATTATATAACGTACGTATATCGGAATGGTTTATATTTTACGGTAGAATCACTGTATAATCATCTTTATTGGAAGCGAATTGGTTCCAGGAACAGTTATAGTAAATTTGCCTCAATAAACAGAATTTACTGATAAAGTGAATTTTTTACCACCTCGGTTTAACGAAGTTGACTGTAATCATCTAAAACAAGACGTTATAAATAATAGTGTGTGTCTGTCAAGATTGATATTACTTTTTAATGGCATTGGACAATAAAACAGATTATTTTGAATGGCTTTGATACACCATCCATCTACCAATTCATTTTATTCTATTCATTGGTACACATTTTCATTTTAATTTGTAATAAATTGCTTGTATGGTATTATAGCGCAGAAAATCATCCATATTTGTTAAATGTTTAGCCGAAGTCAGTACAATATTTTTCTTGCTTTATTTGCAAGAGTTTATGGATTATATTAAATACACACAAGAATAAGCTTTTCGCACTTTGCTCGAGCATTCGTTTTACATACAAAAAAGTGCATCTTCGACAATTATGCGATAGTAAAATGTAATTTAAAATTGCATGGTAAACAAAGTACGTAATAAGCACTCTAGTTTCAAGTAGCAAATACGACTTTAGCTAATGTATACTTCAAAAAAACGGTATGTATTAACGAACACAACTTCTTGAAACCTTTTGTCAACTGCAGGGGTCCATTATCAATAAGTAAAAATCATTAGTTTGCCTATGATCCTTTGAAATTTTGTTATAGGTAGTTTTTAGCGTTAGGTGCTACACTAACCACCAAAGTAAGAATGCATAACATATAAGCAACAATACATAATGACTATCGCTAGCACACTAAATTTCTACGTGGACAATACCCGTTCCACTTGTAATTCTTGTGTGCGGACCTACAATTTATAAAATTTTATCCAAATACGTAAATGAAGTATCAAATGCACCTCAATGATCATTCATTTAAATTATTTAAATTTTAACTAATAATGATGTCCATTTAAAGAATTAGCATGATTAACTTGATCTCGGGATTATTTAATTGCGAAATCCCGCGCTAAATTCATAAAAAATTTCGTTTCGATTTATCGACTACGATTTAGCGAGCACTAATTACATGTAATGTCTTACTTTAACATCACCCTTAAATCCTTTTCCATATAAAATCAGGCTCAATTTAACGAATTTCTTGAATAGAGTTTTTCAAGGTTTACCGACTCATCGTTAAATCGAGATCTAACTGTATTTGGTTTGAGGGAAAGTTAAATACAGTAAAACCTCTCTAACACTCCGCCTGTTTTTTACCACTTTACTGCGTATATAAACAAATGTTCCAATTTGGTAATTGTTGCCACTAGTTTTCATCGTGTCACAAGCGAAAAATGCAATTGATCTTTTATCCGGCAGCCGTAACCGAATAGTATTGTTTACGGATTATCTTTTCCCCGGAGAAACTGACTCCTGTGCATTTTTCATTTCTATAAAAATAAGCGTCTACGTTTTGGTGTTTTTGAAAACTTCACGCTATAATAATAATCTCTCTTCACGCGTTGAAGAATAGAATAAAACTTGTAGCATTTTTAATAATAATAACAATAACGATAATAATAAATAATAAAACTAATAATAATAACAAAAACAACAACAATAATAACAACAATACGAAATTATAAAATATGGCTACTAAGAATGAGCAGACGAGTGCAGATCAAAGATCAAGCGATATTACATTAGAAGAAACTAAAGATAATTCTAGTACAAATAGTTCTTCTAAAGCAACAACAACAACAGCATTACCGGAAATTGATTATAATATTGTTGATGCATTACCTCCACAAAAACCAATAGAGACAGAGAAAAAAGACACAAATGAGATAGATGAACACGATGAAAAAGGAAAGAAAAAATCAGCACCTGATCAAAAACCGATTACATTATCTCAATTATTTCGTTTTGCTACTTTCACCGATAAACTTTTAATGTTATTTGGAACTGTGGGTGCAGCAGGAAATGGAGCATCGGTTCCCTTAATGACTATTGTATTCGCGTCAATCATTCAAATATTTCTCGATTTTACCATAAAAGTACACGAAGATCCGAAGCGTGCAGAAGAGTTAAGAAATACGTTAAACGATGATCTCCGAAAAAATTTACTTTATTTTGTGGCACTTGCAGTTGGAGTATTTATACTGGCATATATGCAGTTGGCGTGTTGGATGCTTGCTGGTGAACGACAAGCAAAGGTAAATACTGTACTCATATTTTTTAATTATGTACATGTACTTATGAGCATATTTTTTATTAGACTATTCGTCAATTATACTTTGCGGCAGTTTTACGACAAGATATTGCATGGTTCGACTCAGTTGCTACAGGGGATGTTATTTCACGTATTTCCAGTGATGTTGAAGTAGTTCAGGATGGAATTTCAGAAAAATTAGCAGGAATTATTCAATATATGACTACATTTTTTGCAGCATTTATTATCGCGTTTTTCAAAGGTAAATAATTTTTTCGTTTACGCATTAAATTATATAACTTGCGTTAAATCGAAAATAATTTGCTTTTATGTCAATTTTTAGGATGGAAACTTGCATTAGTTTTATGTTGTATTTTACCATTACTTAGTGGTGCTGGCGTTTTCATGGCGAAAACATTATCCTCATTTTCTACTCGTGGACAAGGTAACAATAATAATAATATTATTATGGTGCCCATTAAATGATACTAATAAAATTATTTCGTAAATAGATGCTTACGCCGGTGCTGGCACGATAGCCGAACAAGTGCTTTCTAGTATTAAAACAATCGCAGCATTTGGTGGTCAAGAACGTGAAGCCGCACGTTACAAAAAAAAGCTTGATGCCGCTTATGAAATCGGAAAGAAACAAAGCATCGTACAAGGTATCGGAATCGGCACAATCATGTTTATTATATTCTCGACATATGGGTTGGCGTTCTTTTATGGGGCCAAACTTGTGGTCAACAAAGAAATGGATAGTGGACAGGTTGTTAATGTGTTCTTTGCAGTACTTATTGGCGGTATGTAGTAAAATTTAAATGATTTTGCGTGTAAATAGTTTTTTCTGACAATTTTTGTTTTCAAAAGCATTCGCGCTAGGAAATGCCGCACCAAATTTCGCTAATCTCGGTGCAGCCATAGGTGCAGCTACCAAATTATATGCTGTAATTGATCGCGTACCTGTTATTGACGTGACCTCTGATGCTGGCAAAAAACTCGATAAGTCATCGGTAAAAGGACGAATCGAATTCAAAAATATAAATTTCCATTATCCGTCACGCCCAGATGTGCCAGTTCTTAATAATTTCAATTTGACCATTGAACCTGGACAAACTGTCGCTCTAGTTGGCAGTTCTGGCAGTGGAAAATCAACTATTGTCAGTCTACTTGAACGTTTTTATAATCCCGTGAGTGGACAGATTATTTTGGATGGAGAGGAGCTTCAATCGATTAATATAAAATCACTACGAACACAAATTGGTCTCGTCGGTCAAGAACCTGTTCTTTTCCCTACAAGCGTAAAAGAAAATGTTGAATGGGGTGGTGCGAATGATGTAAAAAAGCCGACTTTAGAAGAGGTTATCGCGGCATGTAAAAAATCTAATGTCCACGAATTTATTAATCAATTACCAAACAAATATGATACATTAGTCGGTGAAAAAGGTGCTTTAATGTCTGGGGGCCAAAAACAAAGGTATTTATTATCATATCTCTAATCTCCTAAAATTGCACGTAATAACAAACTTAATATCATTTACAGAATTGCCATTGCACGTGCTTTAATAAAAGATCCAGCAATCCTTCTTCTTGATGAAGCTACTTCAGCTTTAGACACAGAATCCGAAGCCTTGGTACAAGAAGCGTTAGATGCCGCTGCAGTAAATCGTACCACAATAGTTATTGCTCATCGATTGTCTACCATAAAAAATGCTGATAAGATTGTCGTCATGTCCAAAGGAGAAATCATTGAAACAGGAACTCATGATGAATTAATTGCCCGGCAAGACATCTATTACGGTTTAGTCAGGGCTCAAGAATTAAAAACTCAGGGAGATAAACATGAAAAAGTTGAAGATGACGAGGATGACGAGGAAGATAGAAGCGAAAAGATTAGTATTGATGAAACAAGAGAAAAACTTGTAAAACGAATAACAACAAAAGCTTCATCGATTCATTCAGTGGAGGAAATCAAAGCTGAAGAGGAAAAGTTTAGCAAATTACCAACACCATGGCTTCGAGTTGCTAAATTGAGTCGATCTGAAATTGGGTTTATGTTTATCGGCTCTTTCGGAGCAGGTGTAATGGGTACTGTCATGCCATTGTTCGCTATAATTTATTCGACTATTTTAGAAATTTTCTCGAAAACCGAGTAATTATGACTTTCATTTTTTTTTTGAGCTGCTGAATAATAATAATAATTTGATTATTTACTTACTCTGACTCTGTCTCTATCTTGTACTTAAAGTCCAGATGAATTAAGGCGCGAGGCAAACTTTTGGGCTGGAATGTTTGTAGTACTTGCTTGTGCTGCATTTTTTGGTTTCTTTTGTAAAATTTGCTTTTTCAGTAAGTAGAAGAATTCGGTATTTCTTTTTGAAAATGAATTTGTATGCTGACAATGTTTTGCATTCTATAGCAATTACGGGATACAGAATTACTACAAAAATAAGAGATATAACATTCCGGGCACTTTTAAGACAGGATATGGCATTTTTTGATGATGAAAAAAATTCAACGGGATCTTTAACTTCGAAATTAGCAACTGAAGGTAAGAAAACGATATGATGCATCATCGTTCATAATAGGAATATTAACGCGCGTTAATATTAATTTTGTTAATGTCAGCTACACAAATCCAAGGATTAGTCACTATTTGTGGAACAATTGTGCAAACAATAAGCGCTTTGGTTGCGGGATTGGTAATTGTTATATTTTTATTTTTATTATTAAGTTTTTTTTATTGATTTTACTAATATTCTGAATTTATGTAGCTGATTTCTTTTATTAATGGATGGAAATTGGCATTGGTCGTATTTGCAGCATCGCCTTTATTGGTAATTGCTGCTTACCTTGAAATGAAAGCTCATGCAGGTTTCGGGGCAAAGGTAAGAATTGATTTTGTCAAATTTTATCGATCCTCACTTCGTTAAATATATTAAACCTTTATTTTTTAAAGACGGCCAAAGCTTACGAAACTTCCGGTAAAGTTGTCCAACAAAGTGTTTCAAATATGCGAACAATTGTAGCATTGAATCGTGAGGAAACATTCAAAGCAGTTTATAAAGATTCTATTGTCGGGCCACATAAAGCGGCTGTTCGTGGTATTTTAATTGCTTCCAACGGATTTGGCGCGTCACATAGTCTTCAATTTGGTGTTTGGGCTTTGGCATTTTGGTACGGTGGAAAATTATTAGGTGATCAAGAATACGAGTTGAAACAGATGCTTACTGTGTTATTTGCCATTGTGTTTACTGCTCAACATCTTGGACAAATGAGGTAATTATGATTTACCGATTAACTGATTGATTGATGGTTTGATTAAAACAAACATATTCTTTTTTCTTTAGTATGTTTGCTCCTAATACAGCTAAAGCGAAAATCGCCGCAATTGGCATTTTCAAATTGCTTGATCGAAGATCACCAATTGATCCAACTGAGACTGAAGGAAAAATAAGACCAGTCCCGGTATCTGGTGAATGCGACATGTCTAATGTTAAATTCAGATATCCGGCACGACAAAATGTCAGAGTTCTAAGAGGTCTTGATGCTGAAATTCTCGCCGGAAAGAGTGTTGCATTCGTCGGTCCATCTGGTTGTGGTAAATCTACTATTATCTCTTTGTTGCTTCGATATTATGATGTAGAGTCTGGCGCCGTAAATGCTGAGCATACAAACGTCCAGGATTGGAATCTTGAATATTTGAGATCGAATATGGCGTTAGTCGGTCAAGAGCCAGTTCTCTTTGATTTAACTATTGGCGAGAATATTGCATATGGAAAAGAAGGATGTTCACAAGAAGAGATTATCGAATCGGCAAAACGAGCAAATATTCATAATTTTACTACAAGTTTACCAGAAGGATATGATACGCCTGTTGGGGATAAAGGGACTCAATTGAGTGGTGGACAGAAACAGGTAAAATATTTATTATCTATACGCGTATATTTTTTTATTTTCAAAATTATTTTAATAAATATATGCTAATTTTGTTTAATATCGATATCAAATAGCGCGTCGCAATAGCACGAGCATTAATTCGAAATCCGAAACTATTATTATTGGACGAAGCAACATCAGCACTCGACTCCGAATCCGAAAAAGTCGTACAAAACGCACTAGATCGCGCCTCAACAGGTCGAACTACTATAACAATAGCGCATCGTTTATCGACGATACAAAATTGTGATCTGATTTTTGTGTTTAGAAGAGGAAAAGTGGTAGAATCAGGGAAACATTTGGATTTGATTGCTCAACGTGGACTTTATTATGAATTAGTCACACGGCAGACATTAACTAAAGGGAATGAGGATATGTAATTTTTTGTTTCTAATAGTCACACGACAGAAGTAATGAGGATATTTTATAACGATAATAACTCTTAATGGTAAATTTTACAAAAAAAAAATTAAAATTATACGTGTATATACCCTAATAGTATTTAAGTAGTGTTATTAACCCTAACGTTAATTCACGGCTAACAACTTATCGTTATCATGTGGAAATTTAACGTTAACTTCATCGTGTATCGGTATTTGTGAGTTACCCCATTAAGTTAATTATAGAACCAAAAAGTGTGTTTGAAACAGCAATAAACACGTGTAAAACGTGTTTATTAAAATTTAGAACGACACAAATAAATGATCAATATTAAAACTACGTGTTGAATTTTTTGTGCAACTTTAGCCAATTTTGGTCTTTGAAATAAACTACGAAATCACTTATTGTTTTTAAGTCAGGGATCTTTATCAAATTATCCAATATTAGCCGATGCCGTCTTTTCTGCCGCTTCTTATCGTTGTATTTAAACCATTTGCATAATTGATCATGTAATTCAATCTAAATGAAATTGACAATGGTGGTGATAGATGGTCAAATGTTTATTTATACATGTAATTAGAGAAAATAGGGTAATAAATGTTTTGTTTAGGGTTGGGGTATTATAATCACCGCTTTGTTATATTTAGAAAAATAGGACATTTATAAATTGTTCATTGTTAGTATTAGAGAACGAGTGTAAATGTGAATCCACAAAATTTCTTTTTTCGCTTGATTTCTATTTTTCAATATTAATATACTTGTATATAACATTTAAAAAAGATGGGCAACGGTATTTCTAAATCTAAAAAAACAGGAACTATCAATACTAACCACAACCACAACCACAACCACAACCACAACCACAACCACAACAACGACGACGACGACAACCACCACCACAATAATAATAATAATAATAATAATAATAACAATAATAATAACAATAATAATAATAATAATAATAATAATAATAATAATAATAATAATAATAATAATAATAATAATAATAATAATAATAACAATAATAATGATAATGATAATGGTGGTAGAGTTGGTAGGAGAAATCGTCTCTTTAAATTGCCCAAACCTAAAAAGAAAACCACAAATACTCCTCAATTCACTTCCACACTTCCATCATCAATCAACCGTAAAAAACCAAAAAAAAAACCAAAAAAAAATCGTTTTATATTTTGTAGATTTGTAAGGATTCGACGTCAGAAGCAAAGCGCAGAAATGGTTCAGAAAACTCTAATGAAATTAAAAAAACAACCTTATTCACAATATTCACATCAACAGACACAACGTCAATATTCTGGATCACAGAAATTTATTAGTACTCAATCTTTGAGATCTCGTCAATCTGGCATATTGCTTCCACAACAAGAGCAGTCGAGCAGACGTGTATCACAAGACTTTCTACTCAATATGAATTCATCAGATCTTCAATCATCTTCCAAACAAGAATTTGTTGCGCCTAGAAATTCTTTTATAATGGCACAAACTGCAGTTCAACTTTCTCATCGCAGTTCAGGAACAATATCACAATCTCCAATGTCAGCTGCTCCTATAATGACCACATCTCTAAATCGCACATCACAAGAATTCGAATTTATTCCACCTAGAAATTCAGTAACAGCAAAGGCATCTACAAAATTGCATCCCACCCGAAATAATTCAGTTATGATGACTCCTACTGGACCACAACCATTACATCGTTTATCTCAAGATAATACTTCCTTGTCGAGACGGAATTCAGGGGTGATGACTCCGGGAGGAATAAAATTTAAATTCGTGGATTTTGACATTACAGAAACAAAGGATGAAAACATATTTCCAAATGGAATAAAAATTGAGAAATCTCAATATCAACATTATGCAGTAAAGTTTTTATGGAGAGGAAACTTTCTGGCGCCAGTGAGAGAATTAATGACTCGAGGGATTATGGTTTTAGATATTGGGTATATATCAATCAGAGAATGGATTCGTTGCTTTATTTCGCTGTATCGGTATGATCAATGAGCTAATAAACTATTAATACTGAATAGCTGTGGAGATGCAAATTGGATTTTCGATATGGCCAAAGATTACCCCAACTCACAATTTATCGGTGTCGATACACAATCAGATTTAACATGGAAAACGAATCTGACGAATGTTTATTTTAACGAATTTGACATCTTAAAACATGGATTACCGTAAGTAATAATTCAACATCATCAATATATTTTATAGTAAAACGTATTTAGATATTTATATATATATATTAATTCTAGATACAAAGATGGTTGTTTTGATTACGTTCACGGTAGATTCCTTGGAACTCTATTCACCGAAAGAGAATATCGCAAGAAAGTAATAGAAGAGTCTATCCGTGTCACTAAACCTGGAGGAACGATTGAATTGCTCGAATCTGATTTTCGATGGACTAATGAAGGACCCGCGCTAAGAAAATTGCTTGATGGATGTAAGCTATTGTATATTTATGTATTTTATTAAATCAAAGAAAAAACCTAATTTTATGCAATAATCATTAGACCGAGAAATGTTAGAGTCAAAAGACATTAATCCCCATCTCAGTCCAAATATTGGCAGATATTTGCGAGATACTGGTAACGTGATACACATACAAACTGAGACGAGATTATTACCTCTTGGAAGATGGGGTGGTCGTCTTGGTGAAATTGTAAGTTAGTTTGACTTCTTTTATTCTTTCAATTGATGTAGATTAATTTTGTAATATCATTAAAAAAGGCAAGCGAGGCAGTTAAAGATGGTTTAGAAGACGCCAAAATTTCGTTATCCCAATCAACGTCTATGTCATCAACCGAATATAACTTACTTTGTATGGAAGCAATTTTGGAATTCGACGAATATAATGTTTCAATGCCCACAGTTCGATGGTATTGTACCAAACGACAGCCTAAACGTACTTCATTGTTTGTTTATTTTTAAATGGAATTGTTAATAGATGTGCGTTGAAGCAAAAAATTAGAATTATGAAAAAATATATATATATATATAGCACTAATTTGTATATAAACAGCAATAAGCGTAAGTTACTAAAATGTAAAATATTTCGTTATTTTAAAATTTTTCGCTTAGAGAGCTGTCAGATATTACGTAATTATCAAAGGGGGGAGGTCTCAAAAATCTCACCTTCCATGTGATTTACATGTGACCAAAAATGATTAGCCAATTAAATATAATAAAAATCTCACCAAGGGGGGGGGGGGGTCAGCTCTATAGTAACGCAATATTACGTAATATCTGACAGTTCCCTTATCGTTATTGAATATGTCGTATTGTTAAAATTAGATAACAATCTAGTGTTGTGTTGGTCTAGTCCCAAATTATTGGACTGGACCATTGGACTTGGTCCAGTTCATTTGTGATTTACAAATTCAGGTGATTTGCAATAGAAACGGTGTAAAGTACTGTATATTATACAATTTGCACCGTTTCTATTGCACTCAGCCCATATATTAAATACTATTTTTGATTGTTGGTTGGTCCAATAAATTGGATTGGACAATCTGGTCCAAGTAGCTCCAGTCGACCATTTCAGTCCGTTTCCCAACATTGAATGATTCATCAATAGATTGCATGTTATAAACGTCCTTACTAACGCTAAGTAAATATAAAATTTAATCTGTGAGTATTAAATTTTGTATTTGCTTCTTAGTAAATTAGTAGATTATTGAAAGAACCCGAGGATGTTTCTAATAATATAATGCAATTGTTAAAATGAGCTTTAGAGATTGGAACTGGATAAAGCATTAGCTCAACTGCGTATTAGTAGTCGTTTTGTTAAACGCGCGGGAAACATTTCACACGCATATATTATGATCGATACAAAGAAAATATGTAATAAGTAAATATTTAACTGTGTCAATCAATAATTTCTCACATCAGTTAATCCATATACCTGAGACTCACTTTAAGTCAGCAATAGTGTTCAGGCTAATTACCGTGTAAAAATTAAAAACACAGTAATTCTCACAAGAAATGGGACACGCGATCAAACTTTTTATCTCCATCAATATTAATCCCAACAAAACATCAACCATTTTGCAAAATTAAGTAATTTAAGTCAACTTTTTCAATTAGTAAATTTTGACCTACAGATCTTTAAGATAAAAACCAAATTTGGAAAATGTTTTACTAATTTCATAAAAATTTATCTAGCTTTAACCTTAAGACCCCGAAGTTCAAAATCTCTGGAAGTAAATAATAGTCGAATTAATGCTATTCAGACCTTCGGGATCTCAAATCTCGTTGAATTTTAAGCTGATTTTATGAAAATTGGTACATAGGCGGATTCAATATTGTAAACTTAGAATTTGTCTGAGAAAAAAAGTTGTTCAATTTGATTTAAATCACTCAGTTTCACAAAAATGGTTAAAGTAATCTATTGTCAAATTATTTTAAAAATTGCTAGAGGTTTCGAAGTTTAAAATGAATACCTGTTTATTTTGTTTGGATTAATATCGACAGATCAAAATTTTGATCGTGTGTTCCATTCCTTGTGAAAATTTTTAAATTTTATTAATTTCTGTTTTGTACCTTAAAGTCAATTTTACATTTGATGGGTTATCATGAGCCCCACCATAGTAAACATTTTTTTTGAGAGACTGGACAAAGAAATAATTGTGTTATCTTCGTCAATTTTGTCTAAAAATCTTCGGGAAGTAATAGTTTAATCTTATCAACAATAAATTTTTGTCGAAATCGTTTTTATCCAATTAATTCGATGGATACAGCATTATAAATGATTTCATTTATGCAATTACGTAACTAGCAGATAAAAAAATGAAATTTAAAATCGTATACGTATAACATCTCTATATTTTAATTATGTGTTCGATTATTTTTCAAAACCTTAATTTGGTCACTGTTTATAGGTTAGGTTTTTAGAGTGATTGGAATAAATTTTCTGTAGAAAACAATAACGTAATATTATTGCTTATTAGATAAGCATTACTGAATTTTCGGGAAACTTATTACATGTAACTTTAAAATATTGTCGTGCTGCATCAATAAGAAATTTTTTGGATGTTCCTCGGACATTTGTTTCGGCCGTAATTTTAAACACATATAATGATATCATAATTTTTTACAACTTGCTGGAAGATTTTTTTAATTGGAGAAAGTTCTTCAACTTGGTTTTGGATGCAGAAGCATCATCATGTTAGTTAATCATGTACTATATTACGTAAAAACGTCAAACAATGACGAATGATACAAAAATCTATGAATCACAAATTCTAATTCAGCTTCAATCTTAATCCTCGCGTGTCATGTTAACAGCTGCAAATATATTAATCGCTTCGTTATACATGTAATGTAGATTTATATACAGTATACCGATACAATATATCGATGTACGTAACGGCAAATATAAATGTATCGGTACATTTGCTTGTGTGAATCTAAAATTCTTAGTAATTTATTACGTACGTATATATTTAAAAGTGTGAGAAAATGGCGTAATTGCATAAAAACGAAAAACTATATTATTGACCGAATATGTGTTCACGATATTCAAACTGACGCCATATGCTTAACGGAAATGACACTGAAAAAGCTATATAAAATATGCAGCTGAAATGTATAATATACATAATGTTGTAATATTGTTCTTTCAATGGCAAAAATGAAGCAAGCGTGTAATGCTGCTGCTAGATACATGTAATGACCAAGTCGATTTCTTTTTTATTCGTTTTTATCTTCGACGATCTTTGCTAAAAATCCACAAATTATTCGAGTGTCGCATAATGTTTTTCACACTCTTTACACAGGCTTTTCTTTTCCGAATTTCTACAAGGCGCGCGCCATTAATTTTCATCGATAAACTCTTATCTTTAAAAAGAACAATTTATATCGTTGTATTTGATTCGCCAAAGAGACAGGGGCCAAAATGCATATCGATACGATATAATAAATTTTCTGAAAGTTCAATCTTTTTATTGATTTTCATTTGGTACGGACGTAATCTCCATACGGAAACTTGAGATCGAGCTTGTGTTTACAGGAAAAAAATGATGCAATTGTATTCTTTTAGATGTATTTCTATGAATTATTTCATTATTGTTGTTCTCATTGTTGTGAGTTTTGATGTAACTCCTGCGTGTCATTTGTGTGATTACCAATGGGCGGACAGCTCCAAACTGGAATTTATTTTTCACGGTGATAATTATAGCAAAGCATTGATATACTATTGCTAATCGAGATTAAAGTCTCTTAGATTTACCCGAATAAAGTTAGCATTTTTCTGACTTTTCCGGTATTTTTCACCAAAATTTCTTGTTGGTCCTGACCTTTAAATGAGGTGACACATAGTCAGTGCAAGGTATCACAACAATTTTAACAATTATCATTAGATTGCGTATTATTATTCGCATTAATTTTTATGTCGAATTTCATTAGTGTGCAAATTATACACAACATAAAAATGAAGTACAAAAACTATATACGTATTGTAAACCATCATGATCTGGATTAGACCAATTGGAATTGTGATCAATTATTCAATCTCGACAAGCTATATATATATATATTATATATATAGCGTCCTAATAATAATATCCTCGTCCTTTCTAAGAAGAAAATCGGGGATCATGATGAAATATAGAGCTTTAGATTTTTTTGTCTTTCTTCCTCTTAATCGACTCCTGTCATTCTTTTGATTACCAAATTGTCGGTTTTCACATGAGCCCAATTAAACGACCCGAAAAACGACACTAACGTGAAAAATTTCCCCGAGAGGAAATTTCGGATACTGCTTTTATTTGGTTGCAGTTTTCAATAGAGTGAGTAATATATTTACAGCGGGAAATGCTTGTTTACCGTGTGCAAGACCTAAATATTTAACTTTTTTCATCCTAAAACAAACAATTGACAATCAGGCACTGCTTTTTACTTCAAATGGCGGAATTTTTATGAAAAGCGAGTTGCAGAAAACAAAGCAGCCGTACGTATTGCTTTTCGATAATCATATGAACGAAAACCCGTGATCTGCATTCTGAATGTTTAAGTTTTTCTCTCTTGGAGCAAAATTCCTACCCGTATTTAAAAAATAATCTATGCATTTAATGTTGGTTTGGCTATAAAAATTCGATGAGAAATGACTTCATCGTCGAAAACATTTAAGATTTTGGTTACATTTGACTTTTTTGGTTGTCAAAATTAAGCTTTTTATCCTATGGTTTATTAAATTCCACACATAACAAAAAAATCGGCTAAATTTTCGGTTAATTCTAGAAAATAAAATGCAAAGTATTGGGTGTGTAGCATAATAATTTCTTTCTCGACTCTTCGATCGTAATGTGCGCTTTAATTAGAACGTCATATTTCGTTTTTTTCTATTGTAACTTTTAATTTTCTTTTCTTATTCTTTAAATCAATCAATAAATATAAATATCGAGTCTATTCTTTTTTAACACACAATTCTTGATAAAATTGCTGTTCGAGATTACGGTTTGTTAGACAATAACGGTAAACAACAACAAACTTTTACTAATCAGGGTAAGTTACTTTACAAGAACGAAGATCAATTGAGGGGTCTGTGCAATTCACGCGCTTCAGGGATAAAACAAACTCGATTATGTTTTTGTTTATTTTTCCTCGTTAGTACAAAAAGTAATAACTTTTTTCGATAACATAATCAATAATGGATGACGATATATTCGTCATATCCATATTTGCCAATCGAATATTTGTGTTTTAAAAATTGTCTTGTTCTCTAAATTATCCTAGTACATGTAGAATTTCCTTATCTACAGTATAAACACGTGATATATAGAACAATTGCTGCAAAGTACACCGGGTACTACGTATATGCAGTGCACGAGACATTATCGTTATATGAAATTGCAATATTATACATTGACCCAGAATACGTGATTAGTAATGACAAACATACATATATACGTACGTATGTACGTAACATCATTTCCCTCCAACACAAAACTTTCCGCACGTTGACAGGTGACAAATCAGTGTCATCTACCGTCTCTGAATCACATAACTGTGCGCACCGTAAATAATTGTTAGAATTTTTGGATTATGTTTTTATAATGACATAAATTTTTTTCTTCAATTTCTGTTGCATTTTTTTCTTTAAAATAAAACATTCTCATTATTTATGGCGCGCACTGTATGTTAAAAATCTACATCTTTTTTTACAAGTAATCAACGAGATGTAATAAAATGAAGATGGCAATATACACATTCTGATAATAACCCAGTGCTTGTTGGAAAGGTGGACTTCTTTCCTTTAATTATTTGTAAATTTGATTAGAAAGAGCCTACTTTATTTCATGTATACCTCGTTACTATTGGAACTTTGTATTCATAAATTTTTCAAAAATAAAAATATGCGAATAAAATATACACTAATTCTTGTTAATAATAAAATGATAGCGATATAATTTTAATAATAATCATAATAATTAAGTAAAATCTTCATCAAATTGGAATTTTTATGTATTGCAGCACCAAACTCTATATTTAAGATGCAAACAGTTTATGCCGAGTTTAGTGACAAGTTGATACAGTATTGAAAATAAGCAAATACAGAACTAATGTTTTAGAGATGCTTTCAGTGCAGGAGTTGGAAATACAAGGAAAAGTAAATATGTACAACTATAGAAGAAAAATTTCCCATCTTAATTCATACTCGATTTTTATAGGAAGTAGGTGGCACTGTTTCAAGATGACAATGCTCTCTGGTGATGTAATAAATTGGATAAAACAAGAAAGAAAACATCTTTCTTTGAAAATGCATTGTATTGAGAATGAACAATGATTGCCTAAAAGGATGGCTGCATGTACGAATATTAAAAATTTTTATGGTTATAATACTTTGTAGATAGTATTGTATATCAAATCATAATATTTGATTTCTAAATTAAGACTTTCTCAACTACAAATTTTTAATTAAGATTGAAATTTCGATTCGAATCAAAATTCCAGGAAAACATTGACTCGGATTTTATAATATTTCGAGCCTCCTGCATTTTATCATAACTGTTATTGGAAGAATGCACCCCTTCTTTTAATAAAAGGCGTCATTGTCGAAGTGCTACAAAGGAAAAATTTTACGACGATCTACACTATTTTTGTTATTCATTCAATCATTTATGGTGATGCCGAAAAGAAATTTTTTTGCAAATTCATATTGGATGAAATTCAAATATTTAACAATTTAAGTTTGTTATAAGTTTTTTCAAAATTTTTCAAACAACGAAGGATTAAATGAGCACAGCGCATATCTTCTATATTAATTAGGTAATTAATTAATACAGTACATACCCCCTCGTTTGATCAAACGCGCGTTTCTAAATTTGATGCTGTTACCAACTCCTCAACATGCTCAAATCCAAATATCTACTACAGTAACATGTTTCTGGATTGGTTCTTCCAACCTTTTCAATTCATACCCTCAATTTTTCAATTAGATGCTCGTCTGCTTCTTTAGTTATAATCAAAACTTCTTTTTCCTCTCCGCTGAAAATTTTATCTGCCCTAACCAATATCTATGGCTCAGGTCTCATTCTAAAATAAGAGTTCCTTTTACTGGTTTTTGGTCGTAAGCCATTACATATTTTAATGGCTAAATTTAATTATCATTACAGATGCAGAAACATTTGATACAAATGACCTTGGAGCACCTAAAAAGTCTTTGGTATTATTATCGAAGCGAACATATAATCCGATGTGAGATATATTACCAGGATGTAAATTATCATGATCATTCCAATTGTATGAAAGGACGAAGGAGTCATGCAATCTCGACCAAGAGACACTTTTTGTGAGTTTTTTCATGGAAGGGCAATGTGCAATGCTTATTATTAAAACGGTTTGTGATTGAATGTTGCGGTAGGCTGTAGTCAGCAATTGGCGAGATATTTCAAATTTGAAATTATTAGAATATGCAGTACGTGGCTGTAAACATTTGTGGTTCATCTACACCGGCCTGCCGAAAGTACGTATTGGGTCGTCGCGCCGATTGTAGCACAATGAATGCGTCTACTGTGAATTTACTAATTTCCCCAAGTTCTGATTGGACACAAGTAATTTCCATCGCTGATTTGTTGACTGCACACCGGGTCTTATAAATCAACCAATAAAGATGCATAAATTTTTGATCGACCCAGAAAACAAATCCGATACAAGAAAATTAAAAAGACGAATAATGTGAAAAATACGGAAAACGAATGCTTAAACCTGGCTTGAAGCACTAATATAAAATGTCGTGGAGACAATTTTACATTAATATTTTCTCCAATCCTAACCCTAACACTTAATTCTAACGCTAAAATTAACCTTTAATATCTTCAACCAATCAGAACTGGGGATTAGTAAATTCTATACAACCAAACTCGGATCTTTTTATATATTAGATTCATCTTTCAAAAAACTGAAACTTACAGATTCCTATTCGAAAGGCAATAAAACAATAAAAGTAAAAATATCAAGTTTAATACCACGGAGCCATGTCTCCATGCTTTATGAATGAATAGAAGAAATTAATATAAATTGACAAAGAAAATATTTTGTAAAAATAAACTTTATATAAAGTTATTTGTAAATTTTCTTAGAAATATCAGCGAACTTATTTGATGTTATAACATTTTGATTAAAATAATCTATATTTTGAACCCATACCCTAATACAATACAGTACAAGGAAATAGTACAGAGCAGCAGGATAGTAGTTTTCTCGATGTGGGGATGCATATGCAAATTAAAAAAAAATAGTTTCAAGGATAAGAAAACAGCATGAAAATTCTAACCAACAATTCGACAGATTTACATATAGGCTTATATGGTTATATATCTATTTCTAAAAAAAATAATCAGGCAAAAATCTGATTTTTTTAGTTGCAGAAAACACAGGTTTAGTTATAAAATTTTCGGATTAAAATTATGATATTTTTACAATTAATTTTTTGGACCATTTAAACTCTGTTTAATTTTTGGAACCAAAATGGAACAAGTCAAATAATTGACATTTTAAGTGTGTTATTTGCTAGATAATTTATTATAATTATCAGTAAAATAACAAAATATAACTTGTAATTGACCAATCAAATTTGATTTAATAATTACAGTTCATATTATTTGTATTATATGAAAATAATGAATTTTAAATGAATACTAGTCAAAAATAAGTGGATATTTTTTTAAAAAGAAACTATTATTTTGTAACTAGATCTATTTACTACAAAATAGTAATTTTTTTGTGTGATCTTGTATAAAAATTCTTTGTCTTTTAAAAATGACTAATTTTATTGATATTTTTAAGTATTTTATATTGTAAAAGTGATTTTTATAATTCTTGTTATAAGTAATTGATATTTAATAATTTTTCAAAATTATATAATTCTCTGAAATTTTCAAACACAAAAAATATTACAAATACTGATTATTAATAATTTTTATAAATTAATAAAGCTTTTATATTGGATATTATATATTTATATTCTAAATACAATAAAATATTCACTTTAGAATATAATATCTCAAATAAATTTATTAAAAATTGATTATCAAAAAAATAAATTTTCTATAGTCAAATTTCTTTATAATAATATAATATATACTGAAGTTAGCTTTTACTTAACTAAAATTAAAAAACTAATTTTTTATTATATAAAATTTCTAATATACTGAAATTTTCTAATACATATATTATATATTGAATTGATTCTGATAAAATTAAAATTTTTTACTAATATTCCAAATGTTAATTACTATATATTTTATATTGATTATAACTTGATTGATTAATAAATATTAATTTATTTATAATAATAATAAAATTTATTTATTATTTTATTTAATTTAAATTTAATTATTTTATTTATTTATAAATATTATTTTATCTTATTTATTATATTAAATTGAAAATTACTGTAAAATTATTAATTCATCTTTGGTAATCTTGAAATTATTCTTATTTTTAATATAAATTATATTATATTAATTAATATGAATTTTAAAATATAATATTTTTTTTGTTTAAAAAACTATTATCTATAAAAAATATCAATTAATTACAATTTAAAAAAAAATTGATTTTAAAAAAACAAAAATTTAGAGCTTGTTGTTAAATTTAATTATAAAAATTTATAATTATTAATATTCGAAATAATTAGACAAATAATTAATTATTATATTTAATTCTCAAAAAATAAATAATATTAAAAATTATAACTCTAATAATTTTAGTATAATATTGTACTTGCTATTTAAATACAAAATATTACATTAAATAATCAAAATTTAATAAATAATATTATTAAAACAAAGATTAAATACTTTGCAAAATTTCTTTAAATTAATAATCTCAAAATATTAAATAATTAACTAATTCGATTTAAAGAGCAATATTATTTTTATTAATATATAAAGCAAAATAAAATTGCTAATATACTATTTATTAAAATATTAGTTCAAAGTAAATATAAACTTTAAAAAATTTTTTGATTATATTATTTTGAAAATATTTTTAATATTAATAAATTTAAATTTTTTAAAATAATTTCTAATAAAACATTTATACAAAAATCTTTTTTTAATACTAAAAAAATAAAGTATATATAATAATCTTTTGTTATTAATATTATTGAAATTGAGAAATATATATTTTTTATTCATTATTTTAAGTTTTTTATTGTATAAAGTTAATTACTTTTTATTTTTTATTATTAAATTAACAAAATATGAACAAAAATTAATATTTTTATTAATTAATATATTTAATTAAACTTTATTTAATACTATTTTAATTATTATTTTTTAAATATTTATTTTTACAAAAATTAATATTAAAATATATTTATAAAATTAACAAATTATTATTTAATTGATAATATTTTGTTTATTATTCTAATAATTTTTATTAAAATTTGTGTTAAATTTTATTTTTTAATATAATTATATATTTGTAATTAATATTATTAATTTATTTAAATATTAATATAAAAATTTTTTTTTCAAAATCAAATTAAAATTTTTAATATTATTTAAAATAGTTTTTTAATTATTATATTTGTATAATTTTGTTATTAAGAACTGATAAATCTTCAGCTAACTTTAATATTTTTTATATTATTTATATAATTACTAATACCAAAACAAAATAAATATTTCTATAAAGACTCTTCTTAATTATTAAAAAACTAGTATTTTTTCTTTTACTAATTAACTAATTCAAAAAATTAATATAAAAATAATTAAAATAACAAGAAAATAATACAAAAAATAAATTTAATACATTAATTAATCATTTTTTTATTTGATAATTTAATTAATATAAAAAATAATATGATATTTACTAAATATTTTTTATATAAGTAATTTATTTTTTACTTGTTTTTTTATTATAATTTTTATATAATACTTAATAATTATTTTTTATTTCTTTATTAGAATTCTTATATAATAATATTATTATTATTATATTTATTTTTAAAAATTTTTAATCAACTAATATTCAAAAAATAATAAAAAACTAAAAATTTCTAAAAATAATAGCAAAATAACAAATATTTAAAAATAATTTATTTATATTAATTATTTAATAATTATATAGTTATATTATAATTTATTATTTTTTAGTTTAATAATTATTAATTCAAAATATCTTTTCTATCTTTTTTATATTTTTTATCTTTTCTATATTTCTACCTTTTTTATTTTTTATTTTTTTTATCTTTTCTATTTTTTTATAATATTTTGTAATATAAATAGTATTAAAATATATTAAAATTTTTTGTATAAATAAAAATATTATTTTAATATACTCTTTTTAATACTTTAAATAAATTAATAAATTGCTACTTTTATTTTAACAAGTTAACTAATTATATTTTATTATTGTATAGTTAATATTTATTTTTATTTTATTTTCTTAAATAAATTACTTAGCTAAAATAATTTGTTAATTAAACTTCAAATCTTATTATTTAAATTGTTTTTTATAAATCTTGAGTGAAAATATTAATTTAAGTTTAAGAAATTGAATTTTTTGATTATTTTATTTATTAAATCTTTAAACTTTGAAAAAATAAAATATAATTTTGAATTAAATATTTATAATATTTAATTTTAATATAGTATTTTATTTTCTTGTTAATATTAAAAATACTAAAATATATTTTTCTATTAATCAATTATTTTCTGCAAAATTACTTAGAGCTTTCATTTTTGTGCAAATCAAAATTTATATTTTTTTGATTTATACTTTGATATTTTCTGATAATTAAAATTTATAATATATAAAATATATATTAAACAATTAGCAAATTTCATCTTTATTAAAATTAATTCTAATTGTAATTAATTTCTCACAGCCAAATTTTTTAATTACAGATCTTGCTTTATATTTAATTGGTTAATCTTTTAATCACGATTTTTTTATTGGTTACAACAAAAATAATATATTATATCAATTATTCAATAATATTCAGAAAGTCTCTCCAAAGAATCAAAAAGATCATTAAAAATATGTTAATAAATTTCTTTTTTATCAAATATAGTTTAATCATTAATTAAAGATATTTATTTTTTCTCCAATAAGATCAAAATCTAATATAACTTTCACAAAAAACTTAATAATTCTATTTTCAGCTTTAGAATTACTAAATTTTGTAATTATTATATTATCCAGATTTTCAATTTCATACAATAATTTATTATATTTATTCTTTACTGAATTATTAATAATATTATTTTTCACATTATTAATAAAAGATACTATTTTATTAGAAGATTCATATCAACTTTTACACTTTTTTTCAGTGCAAGCATTATATATGAAAAAGATTTTTGTTTGACTTACTTTTGCTCAAGTAAATTTCATAATTTATTTATTATAGCAATATTGAATATCTAATCTTTTTTCTTTAATATTACCAATAGTTAAAAAAGTATTTGACAAGTAGGAATTTTTTGTTATAAGCTAATTTTGATTTGTTTTTAGAGTTTAGAACTTTGTAAGTTTATAAAAAATAATAAATATAACTTTATTTTTTTAATGAGAAACAATTAATTACATGAATTTGATGAGGATCTATCCTAAAGTTTTATATATTATCTATTCTTTTTATCCTCCCCATTATAAACATAATGAATTATTTTATAGTAATTCATAATGATAAATTTAATAGGTAATTTGTTCATCTTTGTTTTGAATAATTAATCTATTTCATCATAAGATATATCAATTCTAATAGATTTTTTAGCATTTTGTTTTTCTATATTTTTCTTGACTTTATAATTCACAGATTTTTGATAAGCTATTAGAATTATCAATTGTTGTTTAATATTTGTCTATTTTTTGACACATATTTCTAAAAAATATCATTTATGATTTGCTGAAAGCAAAAAAAAAACTTGTTCTTACCATGTACATATAATTTACCCAAGACAAAAAATCTTGATCAGTTTCTCGGAATAAGACAGAATGGTTGTGTAGTGTTTTTAAATAAATAAAAAGCAGTTCATAAGTAAAATATTATTCATTCCATTATCATTAAGATAGTATTGTGTTCATTCTATGTGCTTTTATTTATGTATATCTATGAGTATTAATATTGCATTGGCAATACTTTTTCTGATAGTTTTGTATTATAGGATTTCTTCGAATATATTGCCCAATAATCTTTAAATTTATGGTATAATCTTAGAATAAACACTGCGTTGCTTAGAGATATTTTAATAATAATTTTCAAAATGAAGTATTCACTCGTTTCACAATGTCAAAGTTTACTTTAACTAATATCTGATTCAGTGACAAACTCTAAAAGGGAAGAAAGGACAAATCTGATCTGAACAAAGCTTAATTACATTATAGCAAAAAAATAATGTATTATATGTTGTTTGATAATATCATTTGAGTACTATGATCTGAGGTTACATAATCTGCCTTTTTTTCGTCTTTACTTTGATATTACGTAGTCCAGTACAGATTGTGTGATTAGAATTCTATTTTATGTTGTTATCATTATGTTAAATAAGTGCTTATATAGTATATAAAAGTGCTTTAACGAATTAGATATAGATAAGCTGGTTTTATTGTTTATAAAAAAGTGTGATAATATTGATGGATAGAGTTAACGTTAATAACTTTTATTTGTGTATGTAAACAATAAAAGATTTTTATCTAATACGATAACAAGCAAATCAATTTAGATTATTTCACTAAATCATAGGTTTATTCTTATAGAGGGCCATTTATTATTTAACTAATCTCCGTTTGTATGTGTTTTGTATTATAAAACTTCCATTCATATGTGTGTGAATCAATTCTGTGTTAAACTGTATTTGATATATTAAAAGAAGAGACTATATTATTTTAATAAATCAAACATAATATTAAATTTAATTGACAAATGCAGATAAGTATTTACAGTTCCTGCTATAAGTAACTGATCCTTGATAACTTTCTGAAAATTATGTGTAATGCTCTGGAATTTTCTGAGCACAAAAAACATTACAAATGCTGATCATGATGCCTTTTATTAATTGCAGAGCTTATATTATATGTTCATAAACTTTCACGTCCCAAGATAATAAATCATTTCATAACCCACATTTCAATATCTAATAATCTAATTATTGATATCCAGTGATTCGATTTGAACAAAATACTACCATTCAATTCGTCTAGTCAAGATGAATCAAATGATAATATTTTTGTTCAAATCAGATCACTGGATGTCAAAATATTACATTCTAAAATAGCAAATTCATTTTTTTTATACTAACAAAAATAAATTAGCCAATTTAGAACATGATATTTCAATCTCCAGCAATCCAATTTGAACAAAAATAATACCATTCAATTTGTCTAATCAAGATAAATCGAATAATATTATTTTTATTCAAATTGGATCACTAAAGATTGAGATATTATATTTTAAATTGACTGATTCATATTTCTAATGATCAATTTCTAATGAAAAATTAAGAATTGATCACTTTAGAATGTAATATCTTGACAGTCAGCGATCCAATTTGAACAAAAATATCACTATTTGATTTGCTTATATTTAGCAAATTGAATAGTAGTATTTTTGTTCAAATTGGATCACTGAATGTCAAGATATTACATTCTAAAGTGATTAATTTATTGTATTTGAAGCACGAAAATTATGAATATTAATATACATCTGATATATATATAAGCTCTAGCAATCAATAAAAGACATCATCATCACGAAATTTTAAACCAGGTTGGCAATCAATTATCAACTGAGAATCGATTACCATCGATTAGAAAAAATCGATG
>CAJVPL010000253.1:0-33219 GCA_910591945.1 Ambispora gerdemannii
ATATGTCTCTGTTTATTTACCATTTGTAGCACAGTATTAGATGTTATTTGTCTATTATTTTTGCGTTCATCGGATTGCATGTGAGTTAAAATCAGGTGATCAACGATTAGCGATGCAAGTGGTGCGTTATTTATGCAGGCCACTGTATATGCTGATCTCGAACTCGAACAACGGTTCGATTCGAGTTCGGTTCAAACCCCGAACCCCTCTTGAACTCAAGCCAAAGTCCGGTTCGAGTTTGGTTCAAATTTCGAACAGATATGAATTTGTATCGAGATTAAAAAAATGTAATCTAATTAATATTGATCACTGAATCAGAAAAATCCAATAAAAAATTGGATCAAATCGAATGGTCAATTGATCAGTAAATTTAATGTGATAAAATTATAATACAAACAATCAAACTACGTATAAATGGTCAATTATTTTGTTAATATAGAAATAATTTTTATTGCTATGTCAATGATTATAATTAATTGCTTCAAAATCGATATAAAAATTTCATAATGATGATGATATTTGATGAAAAAAATTTGATAGATTATAAATAGAAATTATTTTTATTATAAACTAAATATATTATTTTTTTGCTAAAAAAATATCAGCGGATGTCTGTACAAGTAAATAGTGATCAACTAAATATTAATGAACAATTAAATATTAATAATATTTAAAATAATAAGATTTTTTTAATAAAAAGGGAGAAAAAAATAAAAAATGTCCATTTACAAGAAATAAAAGAAATATACATAAAAATATTAAAGTAATCCCTCAAACCCATACGTGATAATAATAGTGAAGTAACAATAATAATCCTCGATTTCCAAATATTCATCGTGATCACAAAAATCAACTCTTTGGGTGAAGCTCAATCACACAAAACACCAACAAATAAATTACCACAAAAAAGTAGTGTAGCGAGTCATTAAAAAGTGTTCGTGGATGATTTGAATAATGTTGGTGTTTATGATTACTTAATTGATGCCGTGTTGTTATAGATCTGTTCGACTTTTGGTGTAAGTCTCTGAGCATTATTTTCCGTTGTACTAGAATTGGATTATTATTATTATTATTATTATTGTTAACCGGAGGTCTTCTTATCGGAGTATTTGTTAGTAATGTCGTTGTATCAGGTGACGTTATTGTTGTTGGAGATTGAATTATGTTCTGATTATAAGGATCATCTTCATCTCGAGGTGGTATTTTCACTCGCGGAGTAGGTTTTGGTAACGGTGCAAATCTCACATCTTTTCGTATTTTCTTTTTCGGCTTTGATTCTATTTTTCGAATTACTGGTAATTCGTCATTACAGCATACCATCAACTAATCAATAGGTGACGAGTGATTTATATATAAAATGGTGGAGAAGGGAAAATTTTTTAGTATTTGATATCTATTTATTTATTCATTTATTCATTCTAAGTGTGTCTGCCGATTATTGATTTATTAGCCCAAATTCCGTTTTTTGTCTTTAGAAGCAAGCGGTTGCAGTAGAGTTTCTCAAGTCCAGCATGCCTGCCTGTCTGTGTATTGAAATCTACCAGATCTGTGTGATGTATTTATAATTTTGATATTGATTGTACACGTGTAAAATGTATGTAGATATGCGGTGATGACGACGACAGAATTTTGCAGTGTTAACAACAAATCTATTATTCTCGATCTTTCTTTTTTTATTGATTGAAACCATGACTTTCTCAACGATTGTTAGTGAATCCAATAAAGAAAATGTCAACTTACATTCTGTTCTTGAGCTCGTTTAATGGCCACTTTCATTCTATTGTAATGCCAATCGAATAGTAGCGCCGCATCGTTTCCTTCTCTGTCTCCGGCGTAGAGTGATACTATTTAATTCGAAAAAATCCACGTAAATAAACCAATCAACTAAATCAAAGCAATAATGGATAAAAAACCGGAGACCCTCACCCATTCCAATCAATTGAATATACCCGCCCCTCAACAAGAAGATAGGACCGCCACTCGACCCGACCCATAAACTCGACGAGATACGAAAATTCGAGTCATTTGACTCGTCGTCTTTGGCTGGTAGTCCGACGATATATCCGGATGCGACGGTTTTTGCGTTCGGATGGAGAATTGGGACGATGTCTTCTGGCTATTATTTTATTCAGTGTAAAAGTAAGATCGGTGTGCTGGGAGATAAAAGATATTAAATAAATGAATAATTGAAAAGTAATTAATTACAATTTTCGGTCGATCATCTTCATCGAGACCGGCATATCTTTGATCATTACGTTCTTCCAGTAGATTTCTATCCGGTGTTCCATTGAAAGAGATTGCAACAACTGTATCCTATATTTCGCATAAAAATTAATGTCAATGCAAATAAACAAAAGCAAAGTTTAATTCGGAAAAATAATGAATAACTAACCCCATAATGAAGTGATTTCAACATATCTTGCAATGATTGGTCAGGTAACTCGTGATAACTTGGTGCACGGAAACTTTTATCTATGACTAGAAATAGACCAAAATCTGCGGAATCACTAGCCAAAAGACATTTTACTGGCGTGGCACTTTGTGGACATGTTTCTATATTTTTTGTTTTATTATGATTTATTTAATCAACAAACGAAGTGTCAAGATTAATTAGCTTCAGATAAGAATCTCGGATTGAAAACTTTAAACGCAATGATTTATAATTACCTCCCCACGAAGCTGTTGACACATAACCAGCCACTGACATATTTTCAAGGTTTGCGGCTTTTAATGTTCCATGACGAAGTCTTGACACAAAAAGACGTGGACCCACAAAAAACCCAGTTTCAAATAAATCCGGATCGGATACACTCCATAAACGTGCTACCGATTCTGCTACTTTTTCAAGCTGAGTTTTAATCTGGATATGTAGATGTTATGGATGTTACACGAAATCATTAATTCATTGACGATTGTAATTTTTTAAGTTCACTGATAGATAAATTTGAACACATACACTGGGTGCCAGCATATTTTTAGCATGTTGTGCCAAAGACCAAAACCTCGGCGCCTGTATTCCCTCCTGTGGATCAATATACATATTTGCGTTCCAGCTTGCTGCCATTTTATCATATTGTAAACTCCCCATACCGTCGCCGGCACTCTTATTGATAGTTTCATCGCTACCCCAGGTATTCCTATCTGTTGGCGTTGTCGTCGAGAGATGTTGAATCAGAACCGAGTTCCGTTTCGTGTCAATGTTTCCAAACATTGAAAATACAAGTTTCTGAATAGGGACTTGGGTAGCCAGCTTGACGGGTTTTTTCTTTGAAGGTAAAATTTTGAATGATGGGATAGAACTGAATTGTGCGAGTATTTTTTACTTATTTGTTCGTTCGAGTATTGTTTATAATTATTTTCTAGATAAAATATTTTGTTACGTGTTTGGGGTGTATTTTCTCAAAGACAAAGTTTTCAAGCTTTACAAAGTAGATTTGGTGATGTAAAGCGAGTGCACGAAAGGAAATTGCCAAAAAATAATATTCGCCGCAGCAAGATTATAGAAAACAAGCCAACCAACAAAACATGAACCAACCAAACAAAAGGATAGATTGATAATAGATAATAGTTGATAGTGGTGGAGCGAGTGCAAATCGTCGCAGTTATATATAAATATTTTTCCATTCTACCCATAAACATCTATAAAGATAAAGAACTGATTAACCGAATGCATTTTTTCTAATACCCGTTTTGCTTTAGAATTTGGCGTGCACAACATACATGCAGATAAGTAATAGAGAAAGAAAGAGGGGAGTCGATGAATTAAATTATCGATATGCAAAAGAACAAACAAGCAAGCAGAAACAAGCAAATGGCTTCATCACTTTATTATTTATTATTTATTAACAACATTGAAGAAAAAACATTAATATCAATATGGATTCTATGTGATACACTTTGTTTTCGTCAACTAAAAAAAAACTCATAGTAAATAACGATAATAATAACGATGATAGTCGATAATAGAAAGAAAAAGTTTGTTTATTTTTTCCTTCACACTTGTCATACTCATCGTCATTTATTTTTTTCCGGTAACAATGAAGATTATCGAGCGAATATTGAAGTTCTCCTTTACTCTTGCATATACATATACAGTACATGATGTTTGTTCTTTTTCAAAACTTACACGTACACACACTAACGTTAATAATAGTAACGGTAAGACAATGACTAATAATATCCCTTTATATGATTACTCGGTATCAAAAGAGCACCCAAATCTCATTGCCATAATATATTTCAAACATGCCAAATAAAATATACATATATTATGTGTCTATTATCATAATAATAGGAAAGAATACTAATACTCACCCACTCATCCCACGCTACTTGTATCGTTATTACTATTAAAGTATAAAAGAAAGGATATGTGTTCGTGTATACAATGGAAATGAGACATATCAGGGGCTAACTTCTAATATCGATATAACACGCATACATCTATGCATAGAGAACAACTTTGATCCGGATTTAATTGAAACCAGGATATAGTCATTCATTCGTCATTTTCACAATGTTCATGTTCATTGTGTAGTTAGTATGAAGATCACGCTAAGTAATCCATTTAGTTTAGTATGAACACCATCCAGCCTGTGGGAGTTTTACGATCAAATCAGCAACCAAACTAACGCTAATTTTCAGCAACAAACTCGAGCCGACCAAACCCAAACCAGAACACTAGATCATTTTTTGAGCACATAGCGATAGTAATAATTTTCTAAACTGGGATCTAATCAAAGAAAATACACGTGATTCAAAGTCTAATAACTTTAGACCTGGCGCCATAACGATAACAACCAATCGATGCCACGTGAAGACCAACTTCTTGAACCAGTAAAATGTGCTAAATCTCAGCCAATCATAATGCTATCTGTAGAATGAAGTAAACACCTCAAAAAGTTTTTGAATTACCGCCAAAATACAAATGCCATATTATCGACTAAAGGGTAAAAATTGCCAATTTTATACTTGCATTCTCATTTTCCGTCACTTGATTCTTAGACTTAATCTAAAATTTTATCGTCAATTAACAAAAGACCTGATAAAGGCAATACGTGCCTGCAAAACAGCAGCTGACGAACGGGCCGTCATACAAAAAGAATCAGCCACCATTCGTACCAGCTTCAAGGAAGAAAACAACGATGCGCGTCATGCCAACGTAGCAAAACTGCTCTACATTCATATGCTGGGGTACCCAGCACATTTTGGACAAATCGAGTGTTTGAAACTGGTTGCGTCGAATCGATTTGCCGATAAACGACTGGGATATTTGGGAATTATGCTTCTTTTGGATGAGAATCAAGAGGTTTTGACGTTGGTGACTAATTCGTTGAAAAAGTAGCTTGTTGTTCTTTTGTTAGAGTTGTTTGTGTAATTTGATCGAAAATAAAGCTAATTGTTTTTCATTTTTTTTTATCGCTAGCGATATGAATCATTCAAATATGTATATTGTAGGATTGGCATTGTGTACCTTGGGTAACATTTCATCTCCTGAAATGGCACGTGATTTATGTGCAGAGGTGGAAAAATTACTTGGCAGCACTAACACATATATTCGCAAAAAGGTGAGGATCAAATAATATATCTTTTTGAGCGCGCGTTTAATTTATCGTTTGCCAGGTAAAAAATGATGTGTCATTTTAGGCGGCTTTATGTGCTATGCGCATCATCAGAAAAGTCCCGGATCTTCAAGAGAATTTCTTTAGTCGTGCAAAGTCTCTATTGAATGACAGAAATCACGGTGTCTTGCTCACTGGTACGACTTTTATTACGGAATTGTGTCATCAGAATTCTGAGGCTTTAGAGACATTCCGCAAAGTAAGATTAGATTTAATTTTTTGAATACGCTCTTACATTTTCTGTTTTTGTTATTAATGGTGGTGTTGTTGGTGGTGATGATAGGCTGTTCCTTTATTAGTTCGACATATGAAGAGTTTAGTGACAGCAGGATATTCACCGGAACATGATGTGACTGGTGTGACAGATCCCTTTCTTCAAGTCAAAATATTAAGACTTTTACGGATTTTAGGAAAGGGTGATTCAGAAGCCAGTGAAGCGATGAATGATATTCTTGCTCAGGTTAGTCAAGATTGGCTTACTTAATTCCAAATTTCTCTACGAGTATTTTTTATTATGAGATAATTATAATTTTACGCTGATGCACTTTACTCAAAAGGTGGCAACAAACACTGAATCTGCCAAAAATGTGGGAAACTCAATTTTGTACGAAACAGTACAAACCATCATGGAGATACAGTCAGAACCCGGTTTACGTGTACTAGCAATTAACATTCTCGGCAAATTTCTCACAAATCGAGATAACAATATCAGGTATTTAAGCTCCCATATTCACATCAATTTACTTATTTATGATGCTTGTTCGCTAATCAAAAAATATATTATATTTCATTGAATGACAGATATGTTGCGCTCACTACCTTGAATAAGACGGTGTCCATTGACGCTAATCCGGTACAACGACATCGTAATATTATTCTAGACTGTTTGCGAGACGGTGATATTTCAATTAGAAGGCGGGCACTAGAACTCGCGTTCGCTTTAATTAACGAGTCGAATGTTCGTGTGTTGACTAGAGAATTGTTGGCGTTTTTGGAGGTGGCTGATAACGAATTCAAACAGGGAATGACGACGAAAATATGTCTGGCTGCTGATCGGTAAAACGAGCGATTATTACCGACTAATTTATATTTCTTTATTAAATTATTTGCTAATAAATGGATGAATTCTCATTTATTAGATTTGCTCCTAATAAGCGATGGCACATCGACACAGTGTTACGTGTCCTGAAATTGGTATGTTTAGAATAAGATTCGAGATTTTTTTCTTTTTCGCGAAATATACTTGTAATTGTTGACATCAAAGTCCTATCACACATTGCTTGAAGGCTGGAAACTATGTACGCGAAGAAATATTATCGAATTTCATTCGATTAATAGTGCTGACTACCGATTTGAACGCATATACAGTGCAAAAGCTGTATGCTGCTTTGAAGACTGATATTTCTCAAGTAATAATTTAATTGATTGTTTCTTTGCGATGTTTATTCTTTTATTTTGCTAATTATTATGACTCTTGTATTCTCACAGGAATCACTTACTTTAGCGGGGGTATGGGTAATAGGAGAGTATGGTGATATTCTATTGAAAGGCGGTAGTTTCGAGGAAGAAGAAATTGTGAGAGAGGTATCTTTTATTATTGCTGTAATACAGAATTTAAGATGAACTTTGTAACATTAATTTATAATTTAAACAAAAAAAAAAAAGGTAACTGAATCTGATGTTGTCGATCTAATGGAATCGATATTGGCCGGACCCTATGCAAATCAAGTTACGCGCGGATTCGTGCTCACCGCTCTTATGAAATTAACGGCGCGGTTCACGAATTCAGTAGTAATACAGCGAATACAAGCCAACCTCGAGAGATTCAGCACGAGCATCGAAGTCGAGATACAGCAACGCGCTGTCGAATATAATAATCTATTCAAGGTCGAGTCCATTCGACCGGCTATTCTTGAGAGGATGCCGGCACCTGAAGTTAAAGATGAGACGAATACGAATCGTCCAAGTATGAGTTGATTTATTGTCAGATTACAAATTAAAATCAAATTACTTGATAAATAACCGATATTAATGATGGACGTTTTATTTTTTAAAATTGATGAAACAATAGCCGACGATGTTGCTGTTGGAAATAGCGAAACTGGAGTAAGTAAATGCTATAATATCGATTGATATAAAACGCTCTTCCTATAATATATTATATATTTACGATTTCTTTTAGACCCTTTTGGACCTGGCTGGTTTGTCAAATTCAGGAAAGGCTGTCGAAACTAAAAATACTGTCGATATATTGGAGGATATTTTCGGCAACGTTGCAACTGCTGTGCCCACTACATCCTCTAAAAAGGATGATATAATGAGTTTATTTGACATACCAAATAATACAACTACTACTGCTACAAGTAATAAGGCTACAACAGTTCTAGGCGCCAAACCAGCCAATCCCTTGGATAGTCTTGGGCTTTTGAACTTAGGACCGAGCAACACCAATACCAACACCAACGCCAACACCAATACCAACACCAACGCCAACACCAATACCAACACCAACGCCAACACCATCAACACCAACATCACAACCACGCCAATACTACCACAATCAAATTTATTGCCTCAATCCCTTCCTACACAAAGTCCTGTTACTGCCGCTGCAACCGGTCTTGATTTCACTTTACAAACTCCTGCGGCACAAAGTAAAGTTTTTCAACCATTTTTTTTTTCTGCCGTGTTACTTTCATTATTAATTTATGCGGCTATTAACGCGTGGTGTCGTACTTTAAATTTTTCATTACTATAATGATAGGCTACACCGCTTATGATGAAAACGGTTTTAAGATTACACTTGATCCCTCAAAAGACGCGAGTAGCCCTAACGTTCTTAATATTATGGTGACTTTCCATAATGTCGCGGTTGGTAGCCAAATACAAAACTTATTATTCCAAGCTGCGGTTCACAAGGTATTAACTATTGATCCTGGAAGTTTAATTTGAATTTTTTAATAAAAATAATTTATTATTTGTAGACTCAAAAATTACAAATGCAAACTCCTTCATCAACAAATATTGCACCTGGTTCAACTGCTACGCAGCTTATTCGAGTTGCTAATCCTCAAAAGGTAAGTAAAGCTTATATACATGAATCTCTAAATTCTGAAAGATATTATTGTATTAATTCAACCATGCTACACGCTAGACAAATGTTCGATTAAAACTTCGAATAGTTTATCAAACGTCGCCCGACACGAAAATAGATGAGATTACCGAGTTTAGCGGGTTCCCACAGGAGGTTTGGTAAAAACATATCTTTTTACATAGATATAGAATTTTATTTTATAAGACTTGTTATTTTCTATCTTTATTATATAATTAGTTCTATTATGTATTAATTTGTATTTGCAAAACAAGATATTTTAATCCTTTGTTGTTTTTATTATTATTACAATTATTACAATTATTGAGATAGCATCAAAAAAGATATTAGAGGAGGGATATCTATAAAATCTATTCTGTATTTTTCTATGCGAAATTGAAAATATTAATTAGATGTTTACTATAAAAAACGAGAACAATTACTCACCAAATCAACAGAATAAATAAAAGTCGCACCAGTTATTATCTGACAATTAATTTTCTTTGTACTATTGTTCCCATTCTCATTGTTCTCTCCAATGCGCTTGGATCTAACAAAGAATTATTGTATATGCTATGCTTAAGTACATACATCAACTGGCATTAAGAGATATAATCTTCTTCGAAAGTCAGTATGCCTTGATTACTCCCAACTGGATTCGAAATTCTTTTATTATGTTTCTTATTAATTCCTTGTGAATCGACTTTTTTCTGTGATTGGGAGCTTATCGTTGAAAGCACAGAATCTCTGCGAGTAGGCATATATGTATGATTAACACTTTCAACTACTCCTCCGCTTCCTCCATAACTAAACGAGGATCTATGCGAAGGAGAAGAATGTCTCGAGTTTTTTGACGGCTTTGCAGAAGACACCGAAGTAGTTTTCGAATGTCTTCGATGTGGTTGCACGTTTGACGATGAATTGTGTCCTTGATGATGATCATGCAGCTGTTGTTGCTCATTATTGTCATGGTTAATATTGTTATGATTAATATTGTTATGGTTAATATTGTTAAGATTGATATCATTGTGTTTTTGCGAGTTTCTTGTTTCTCTTCTGTGTGTAGGGAAAATATGATGTTCTTGTTCAAACTGTTGCCGTCTTGTAAGCTTGGGAAGACCTGCAATCTCTCGAAAAAAGTTACTGTCGCGTAAAATCAAGCTCCATAATATTAGATATGCTGCAAAGAAAAACGAGTTAAAATATTAATTAGTTTTGAAGTAATCAAGATGATTAGTAGTATCTCACGCGTTCAGAATCTGTACTTACCAAATGCAATAACAGTGGCCAGCGTCAAAAGAGACAAACTCAGTATAGCTATGAAATTCAGGGAATCGAAAATGATATTTGGCATTTTGATAGTTTAATTATACCGATATTCTCTTTTTTTTGATCGTTAACATAAGGTGTTTGTAAAATAGAATAAAAAAGAAATAGAATCAAAAAAGACGGGTGATTTTTATACACACACGCGCAGCACTAGAATTAATGGTCATATGATAAACTTCATTGCTACGCCGTCAATTTTATGTGGTTACTCCGCCAAAGAAACTGCGTCTAAACTTTTAGAGAAATTAAATTAACATTAACAGTCATTCATTTATCGTTATCTGAAGCGAATAAAAGTTAATCATACACAGTGAAGTTCACTTTAACGAACGAATCCTCTTTATATAACTATAGCCTATTAACGTTAATAAAAGAGTCCACTTGGAACGGGACCCTTGTCAAAGTGAATACGTATTAATTATGCATAGATAATTCACGTGGCATGATTTCATCGAACTTGCGACTATGAGACAAAGTTATTTTATGAAAAAGTATATTTTAACCTTACACGGTAAACCTCCCCTAAAGAGATTTTTGGTCAAAGTCGGGGATTTCTCTGCGTGACTAATAATCCTTAAGTTGTGATAAATTACTTGCATAAGAACTGACTTCGAGAGGTTTACTGTGTATTGGTATATCAAAATACCAAAAATGTAAAAATATCGCTGCATCGAGAATTTATTATAAAAATCTTTATATCGAGGAAATTTATTAGAATATTTACTCTAAATAAAATCTATAACTACAAATATTTCAGTTCACTTTCATCAAACCCTATGGTAGGAAAACTCTTAGAAAACCGAATGACATCCTGTTTAAGTTCTTCAATGCGTGGTTCCGAAGAACCGTTATCTCCGACATATTCTTTGAAATCTTTAATCTTGGTTCCTATTATTCATAATCACAATAGCAATCATAATCAGTAAAAATCCATATTGCTTGATTATGCAATTCCAAATACAACAAACTGAAGCAAAGAATATTTAACACACCTGTAACTTTTTTATTCACATCAAGTGCTATCTCAACAGCACGATCAATAAACTCGGTAACTTTTTCAAAATCAGATTCAACTAGTCCACGAGTCGTCATTGCAGGAGTGCCAACACGAACGCCACCTGGAATCATTGCACTGACGTCTCCGGGAACGGTATTTTTGTTTGCGGCGATATTTGCTAGTTCGAGTATACGTTCTACACGAGCACCGTCAATTTTCTAATGATACGTATATATATCCAAGAAAATGTAATAAATAATGAAAACTTTTTTTTTGATGGATGAATGAATGATTGATTTTGTGAACAAGTGATATTTATTTACCATTGGCTTCAAATCCAACAAAAGTAAATGTGTATCAGTACCACCCGAGACCAACTTGTACCCTTTCTTTATAAACGCGTCTGCAAAAGCCAAACTGTTTTTGAGCACTTGCTCTTGATATTCTTTAAATATTGAAGTTTTAGTTTGCTTCAGTGCGACTGCTAGTGCGGTTATTGTGTGATTGTGAGGTCCACCTTGATGCCCAGGAAAAACTGACTGATTTATGGGAGTCTCGAGTTTATAGTGTATTTCTAATGAAATAATATGAAATCTGTTTATACGAGATATAAGGCAGATATAAAAACTTAAAGAACATATATATTCTTTTCCCAACCTTGGCCTTTTTTATCAACGTTCCTAACTCCTTTTCGGAAAAATATAAGAGCACCGCGTGGTCCTCTTAATGATTTGTGTGTTGTAGTTGTGACGATATCGGCAAAATAAAAAGGTGATGGTAAAACACCTGCAGAGATGAGACCTATAAAAATAAAAAATAACAAATATCAATAAATCATTAAGAGATAAAAAGAACCATGCAAATTAGTAAGAAAAAATACCACTGATGTGTGCAATGTCAACCATCAAATACGCATTAACCTTCTGACTAATCTTCTTCATCCTCTGATAATCAATATTTCGCGGATACGCACTAGCGCCCGCAATAATGATTTTAGGCCGGTATAAAGTCGCGGTGGCTTCCAACGCGTCATAGTCAATTATACCTGTTTGCTCGTTCAGACGGTATGGTAGGGTTTCAAAATAGACGGAGATGGCGGATATTTTTTTTGTATCTGTTTGATACCCGTGGGATAGACTATCTAGAATGAGCTCCATCAACAAGTTCTTTTTGGAAATAATCACGTTTGTGGTAGGGAGTAAGAAGGGTAGTTCCTAAACTTACTGTCCTCCGTGGGGCAGATCTAGTCCCATTAGGCGTTCGTGTGGTTTTAGGAGTGCGCTATATACGTAGAGGTTGGCAGGTGCACCTATTAAATTTATTTTTTGATTTTAATTAAAGTATCAATTTAATTCACATATTAATAACACTTACCAGATAAAGCTTGAACATTCACTCCCCATTTAGACCCTTCCAAATTAAAAGCCTCCAATGCACGTTTCTGGCACAAGGTTTCCGCTTGATCAATAAATTCATTACCACCGTAATACCTTTACGAAAAATCAATACATTATTTTTACAAACGTAACCCGTAAAAAACATAATATTTATCAATCATGGTGTGAAAAGAAAATCCACCTTGCACCAGGATACCCTTCCGAATATTTATTTTGCATGACAGATCCAAGGGCTTCCATTACAGCACGCGAAGTGAAATTCTTTATTATGTTAATTCAATTTATTACAATTTTAATGACCATCGGATTATATATGCAATACTGAAATAACTTTATTAAGAGGTGTATCTGTATAATATTATGATAATAGTTTTGTAGTACCTCCGAGGGTATAAGCACGATGCTTTCACGTTGACGCTTTTTCTCTTTTTCTATTATATCGAAAATGTCAGGATCGGTCTCTATTAAGGGTTTATTCAAATACTTTAAAATGCATATAGAATTAGACAATGATAATGGCATTGGACAATGTATTAAGATTATTATTATTCCCACTCACTTCTTTTTGAGCCAGAGCTGATAAAAATCTTCGCTAAATCAGGTAAAAAAAAATGTTAGGTAGGCGTATTTCCTTACGCGGAACGAAATTCTTCGGAAACTTACGTTGGCAACATTAGATAAATTCGTAGTACGCGTCAAAAAATCAATTCGCTTTAAAGTCTTTAACATTGTGCAAAATTTCCAAAGTATGAACCAAAAAAATTTGTTGAAAATCAATCATGCATAAGATCTTTGTGACATGATAGTCGCGTTTAAGTGAAATTTTCGAAGAGGCGACATCAGAATGGAACTAAACTCGGACACTGTATTTGGTATTTCATC
The DNA here is from genome assembly GCA_910591945.1 of Ambispora gerdemannii. Lineage (NCBI taxonomy): Eukaryota > Fungi > Glomeromycota > Glomeromycetes > Archaeosporales > Ambisporaceae > Ambispora > Ambispora gerdemannii. The sequence continues at coordinate 13,318 of CAJVPL010000253.1, forward strand.
TTTTTGTCGTAATTCTTCTAGTGTATTGTTTTATAAACAGAAGGCTTGTTATTTTGTAGAAGACTGTGTAGGTGCTTCGAATGCGACGAAGCCGTCAACACCTGGATTTGTTAAAACCTGCTGTAGATGTCACTGCTCAAGACCAATAGAAGATTTTATTAGAGTAAGAGGTACCGTTATTCGAGAATTCAACAGTTGTAACCGGTGCTCCATCCAGAGGAAAAGCTACTCGCATAATAATTTGACAACTCGAAAAAGGAGACGAATAGATGGGCAAAAAGACAAAAGCGAACAGGTCGATCACGTAAATGAGTTAGAAATTATCACACCAACAAAAGTATCAACAACGAATAACATTGATGTGATAATATGTCAATCAGATCAAATTGAAATGATTGTACATAGTAATTTTGAAGAGGCCAGACAGACAAACAAGCCGATTCAACTTGGCTTTCATATAACATTAGAACCCGACTTTATTCAAAAGATCTTTCCGAATTCTCCGATAATCAACAAGGATGAACTACGTCAGCTTGCGGAAATATTTGCACAGATTGTCAGTAATGGGACCACGTATAGATGGGAGATCCGGGATATATACATAAGTTCATTACATATTGGTCGTGGATCTATTTGGTTGGGTTGTTGCCAGAGTGACCTTCGATCCTGGAAGCCACCAGCCAATAAAATACAACCGACACCACAACGAATGATGAGTAAGTCGAGACGAGGAATACAAAGATTCGCGTGTAATGGACAATTGAAAATTAAATTTGATTTTGCGAATCAACAAGTTGGGTTAAATATTAGGCACGATGTTCAACATATTCCCCCTTCTTCGGTTAAACCACCAGCATTAAATAATAATGATGATGGTGATGATGATAATAATGAGACTATAATTGTTAATGGTGATGATGATGTAGATGAACAGTTATCGAACGTGTTACAACTTGATCCGGCTAGTATTATTAATCAAGATTTAATCGAACAATCTTTTGTCGAGCATTCGTTATCAGAGGATTTGCTTATGTCTGATCAAGTCGTAGCGGTATTGGATGAACGTGTATTAGGAGAGAGCATTTAGTGGTTTGAGAACATTGACATCAGCAGTACATACTTTATATAAATAAAGTGATATACGATTATTAATTTTATTAGCAGAATTGGTTAATCATATATGACATCATGAATCAGAAGTATCATTATTCCATTTCAAAACTTCACTTTGATAATTCACAAAACAACGAAATTCATTTGCCAAACCACCTTGATGTTGAGGATAAAATGTAGTCATTCGCGCTTTAATTAATCTTTCGACTAAATCACTCATAACTTCCCCTATTCAATGAAGAAAATTAATTTATTTTTGCTCTTTTCAACGATAACAAAAACATTTTTTTTCGATCAATTTACCTGTGCACACAATTATTTTACATGCCTCTGGCTTCGCCAACCACCGTACGGTAATCATCGTCTTGGTACAACACTCTTCACTCAAAAAAGGCGGATCCACAACCACAAAATCGAATGTTCCCTTCAAGAGCGCAGCATCGCGAAACTGAGCTGGCTGTTTATAGTCGTAATGTATGAAATCTTTTCCGTAGACGTCAAACCGCGTGTCGTACTCAAAAAGAAAAGCTCGCAGCAAATTGTTGTTGGGAGATTTTCGTATTAAAGACTTTTTGTACATACATACAAATTAAAATATAGAGAATCAATATTTGAATCGTATCGTAGCAGTTTACTAAATCTGTTATAGGAATCAATTTCGAAATAATCAATATTAGATTATGCGACTGCGTTTTTTATTTATTATACCTTTAATTTCACAAAAATCGTGGGAGTACTAATGCATGCTATGCGAAAGTACTCTTCACTTTTATTATTCGCCACATTGATTAGTATTTCTTCTGCGATTGTTTGTGAAGTATTTTGATCGTACTGTAAATAGAGATTTTATACCGAAAATAAAAAATATCGATTGCTTTCTCACAAATCAGAAATACAAAAATTTAAAAGACAAATACCCAAAATTGGCTCAACTTTATATCCAAATAATTAATTGATGTATACGTTAATAACTATATATCATTCATCGTCACCGTAAATGAAAAATGAAAAACCTGCCAATCCTCTGTGAACAAATCCATTTCATTAACATCACTGTTATCATCATCATCACCATCACCGTCACCGTCAACATCAACATTCAAGTCTTGACCACCATCTTTATCGTTATTCTCACTATATCGAGCTTCTGATCTCGAACGTAATTTTTCAAATTGATCCTGTGCGTTTTGTTGATCTTTAAGAAATTCATGTAGCGCGGATAAAGTGTGGGTTGATAACCTTTATTGAATATTAGGAAGTAATGATTAGACACTAATTATTCGACTTTGAACATCTAAATATTAGATTGTAATTACAACATTGGTATATCATCATGATCGTCTTCCATTTTTAAAAATCTTTTCTCAAGATATATAATAACATAACGATAACGATAAGAGTAATACGATTTCACGTGATTAATTCGTAATTTGAAAAGAATAAGATATCGTAAAATTTATGATTCAATTAAATAAGTAAAGCTTTTTCTGACATGACGGAAAATAACGATAACGAATGTCTTTGTATCTCTAAATGTGACAATTACCAAAAGGAGAGAAAGTATATCACAAAGGAAAACGCGTCAAAAAAAGATGATCTGAAATCGCACGCGCGTCACGCAACAATTATCATAAAATTCGCTGTGACCGCGTTGTTATTTTTCTTTGAACAGCACCACTCACAACTCACACATTTTTAAAGTAAACTAAAAGAAACGAAAGACACCACTTGCATTACCAAAAATGGTTGCATCTTCACCCGAAATGAATATGTTACTTGAACCTACTACGAATACCTTATTTACGACCACAACCACAAACAGCAATTCTTCCTTGCTTACAGTACCAAAAACTCCATTTTATGGGTACTTGCTTTACTGTGAAGAAGTAAGGCTTCACTTCCTGGCGGTGAATCCTACAATGGCTGTGGAAGCAATGTCGCAATTTATCGAAGAGAAATGGATGGTATTGACAGAGGTATGTTTGTTGAACGTCCAGGAATGAAAAGGACGAACACGAAAGAAATACACCCTTGCTATGTTATCGCTTTCATGTACGACGTAACAACAATGTAGTAAAGGCATGAAAACCTTGTACTTAATTATTACGCGTTTCATTAAAAATTGACGCATTCTACTTTTGTAGAGAGAGAGGCAGGACTATTCTGAACGCGCTAAAGAGCTTAATTGGCAAAATCTCAGCCAGGTTGGTATTAGTAACTAGTAGTATCGATAATTGTAGTCGCTTGATTCATATAACTCGATGTTAAATTATTCACCTTATTTAATGACGCGGTACTTAATATTAGGACGAGAAAAACATGTATCAGGCAATGATCACAAATTTACAAGATTCCAACGCTTCTTTCGGAAATCCTAAACAAGAGATTCTTCTTTCACGGGAAGCACCCGAGCTCGATGATACTCGTCCGTTAAAGAAATCCCGCGTGTTTGTCAACGATGACGCGTCTTCAGTATCATCATCATCATCGTCATTGCCATCGCCATCATTCGAACTGGACGACCTTCCAAAATTTGCCGAATTCTGTTTTTCTAGTTCTTCTGATGGTGACGATGAGAATGAAAGTTCCGACGACGATGCGGATGAAAATGGTGATTTCGATTATGAGAAAACTTTTGAAAGCACAATCTCATTATCTGAGAATCCTATTTTTTCGAATGTTGAATTTATTGAGCCGCTGCCGTCTTCACCTTTTTCGCCATCTTTATTCAATACACTCGAACCTAATACTTCAAGTATCATCGCTACCACATCAGCAGCAGATAATCTTGCAACAACAACACCACCAATTATGGGGGACATTGATCTCTTTGAACATCAACAAGGTCAATTCGTTGCTTTTCCAAAACCTCCTTCTCCCGCATTCTTGCATTTCTCAAATTACATCAGACCCCAAATCACCGCAAAATTTCCCAACGAGACTTATGGAGGTATCAATAAACTAATTAAAAATCATTGGAATTCAATGTTGAAAGAAGATCGAGAGCCATGGGAGCAACAAGCGAAAGAAGATGAGAAAAGATTTCAAAAAGAAAATTTGTGTTTCTTGGCGACTCGTACACTTAAACAAGTTACGGAAACTTTCGAAGTTTTTTATAATCAAAATATCAATGAAGTTGGTATTACTGATAAAGAAAATTCGAAACAATCTGACAAAAAAACTAATACCGTCACCTCCGCCACTTCTACTACGAACAATAATGCAAAATCTACGATTAAAACTCAGAAAACGCCGCAAAAGTATTCACCAACTAAGCTGCGTCCTATTTTACCACGACCACTCCAACCATCAAATAACACCCAAAAAAAGATTTCAACAATCATCACCACACCATCAGCAACCATCGCCACACCATCAGAAACCATCGCCACAACATCAGCAACCATCGCCACACCATCAGCAACCATCACCACACCATCAACAATAATCACCACACCATCAATCACCATTACCCAGCTACCACTCAAATCACTCTCAATTCAACCACATTATTTACTTGCACAGCACCCAGACTTGAAATTCGGACTCCAAGTTCCTACTCGTGCAAAGTCACCCTATCAATACTTTTACACAGAGTTTGCTGAGAGTTTTGCAGCACTCTACCCCGATACCCCCGTCGACCAGCTCCTAAAGATGAAATGGAACCGATTGTCGCCGTTGGATCGTGAACCTTGGGAGTCCAAGGCAAAAGAGGATCACGAGAGATTTCGACATGAAAAAGATGCTTATTTGAAAAATCAACATAAGTGTTTTATAAATTCTCAGAATGGTGTTTCGCTTGCAGAGTTTTTCATGTCGTGATTTTAGTGCTTCTTTTGGTATCGATAGTTAGTAATAAATTGTAACTTGTCTGTCTAATCATAGTATAATTATTAGTATAATTCATAATTTAGTTTTTCAAAGCAAATTTTTGAAATAAACATTTAAAGACAAAAAATCAGAAACAATTTGGAGATTGGTTAAGAATGCGATAGGATAAAGTATACGCGTTATATCATCACCCATGTACATGTATTTGCAAGCTTCATTATTATTGAATTCTTTGGTATCTTTTATAATTATTATTACATTGGTCACTAAAATGACGCAGTTTTCAGAATAAATAAAAATCTTGAAGAGAAAAATAACTTTTATATACATAAATAATAAAATAATTTATAAAAATAAAATTATAATAAATTGTAATTTTTTTTTAATAATGACAATTACAATATAATAAAGTTATACATATTTATATTTTTTATAATTATATTTCTTTCAATGATTATTTATAATAAATATTTTTAAAAATATTATTATTAATAATAACAAATTTTATGAATTTTCATTATTAATATAAATACAAATTTTATTATAATTAAAAGTTTTTAATTGTTATTATTTATTGTTGTGATATTTTATTAAATAACTTCTCAAGTTAAAAGCTAATTTTTTAACATTATAAATATTATATTATAATATAATTAAATCTTTTTATATTATTTTATATGATTTTATAACTTTCAAATATGTAATTATAAAATATATAATTTTAAATCAGATAAAAGAGATAATATAAATAATTGAAATTAAAAATGGAGAATTAATAGTATTTTCAAAGATAAGTAATATATATTTGTTTTGTTAAGCAATTAAAATATGCTCAAAAATCTTCTTTTAATAAATATAAATATAATTGTAACTTAAAAAGTAATTTATAATTAAATAAATATTAATAATTTCTTTTTTATTAATTTAAAAAATTATAACTTTATAGTTAAAATAAAAGATCATATAACAATTATAACTTTATAATTAAAATAAAATATTATAAATAACCTAAAACAATTTTGTAATTAAAGCAAGAGATTATTAACCAAATAATATAACTTTACAACAAAAGTCAAGAGATTATATTTATTAAACAAAAATTATCTACTAACAAATAAAAAGAAATAAAAAAATAAAAAAATAGCAAACTTGATTAACATGTTATATTTATAGATAAATTATATTTGTAAAATTACCAATCAAATTATAAAATGAAATAATTTTTGAAATAATCATTAAAATGATTGTTAATTAATTAATTAATTATCCAATAAAAATTTAAGGATATAATTATCCAATAAGAATATAGAAATATGAGAAATATCAATTTATAACAATAATTATTTTAGAATTTTAAATATTTAATATACAAATTATAACTAATTAGCAGCCAAAATTCTATTAAAAATTGGACCAATTCACCAAAAACATTTTGAAATACCAAATTATGACTTGTATTATAAATGTTAAGCTTTTATTTGTTATTAAATAACTATAAAAAATATTTTTTATAGTCAGATCTTTTTATAATCATCCAATTTGAGAAATATATATTAAAGAAATTTAATTGTATTTAAACTCAACTAAATTATGAAATTATCTTTGTAATTAATATTAGTGTTTGAATTCTTTTTTTTTGCAATACAAGCAAATTTCTCTAATTAAATCCATTTATAGTCACACCTTTTTATACTTTTATATCGTTACATCCCTTTGTATTTACTCCCCAAGAAAGATTATTTATCCAGACATTTCAGCATACTTTTATACTTTTCAATAATCATATTATTATTATCGTCACTTTATTATTAAATTATTAAAATCCATAATTTTCGTAACACGATCCATTGTGTTCAATTCTATGTACTAATACTAATACTAATAATAATAATAATAATAATAATAATAATAATAATAATAATAATAATAATAATAATAATAATAATAATAGCAAAATTATCCAATTAATTAATTTAACATTTTCGAACTTCAAAGAGCTGAAGCACCCGTAATAATATCGACTATTTTATCAAAAAAAAAATCATCACAAAAAAAGTAAGTAAAGAAAACAGAGACAACTCGAACCGTGCATAACAAAAAAACATAACATCACCATACCCAATTCATTAGTAATTGCTGCTTGTCGTCCACGATTATAAGTAAGCGTGAGTTTATCAATCATTTCTCCAGCATTCTTTGTCGCGTTCTCCATTGCAGTACGTTTCGATGACATTTCTGCTGCGTGACCTTCGACTAGTCCCCAATAAAGGGAATTTGCTAACGCAAATTCTTGAAGATTTGCTAAAACGTCATCTTGAATTTCGTATGCAGCAAAGTTGCCTAAATATACAAATTAAGCATGAATCAAATTGTTAATCATTCGTCTATTTAATGATTTTTTAATAAGGCCAAAAATTATATTAGATGTAATATTTTACAAACCAGACTTTACGAAAATCTCCTCTGAAAAAGCAGGAATAATCTGCGCCTCGTACGCAATCACTGACTTGAAATGATTGTAAACGATAATCGCCTGATCGAATGGAATTTTTTCTTTGATAATTATATCGGCAATGGCTGATGCTTCCGCATAAGTCGGTATACTTTTCCCGATTTGATTGAATGACAACTTTATATTTTCACGATGAGTACGTGATATTTGGCCTTTAGCTTTGTCGCCGAGTACGATTACTCCACTCTCTGGTTTTTCTTCGATGAATTTACGTGATGCTTTGGCGACACTGCTGTGTATACCACCACATAGACCACGATCCGAGGAAACGGTGATAATGAGAGATTGACCTTCATCCACAGATTTTGTGCCGGCGTGCTCAAAAAGATCTATTTCATATTATCTTCAATTAAATTAAACCCATTTTATTTTATTTTATATATAATTTATTTGCGTACCTGATTGAGTTTGACCAAAGCTTCTTGCTGTTTCCATTGCTTTTTGTGCACTAAATTTATTTTATTTTAAGTAATTATATTCATTGATTTCTATGAGAAAATATAACATAAAATCTCAACTAATTTTATATTTTGAATATGCATATATTACATATGTACATATTAGGCAAAACAAAGCGTACCGCGCCATTTTTGTTGAAGCAATCATCTTCATGGATTTTGTAATCTGCGTATTATATTATAGTAATAGTAATGATAGAAATGTTGAATCCAAGAAGACATTTCCTTTAATTGATCAGAGATGTATTTGATGTATGTATGTATAACCTTTCTTTGAATTCGTTTGATTAATCGAATAATTGATCTTTTTTAATTAGATAAAGAAATATGGATTTTGTTTGTTACCTTTGCAATGTTGTTGACAGATTTTAAGCGGAGTTGTACTGTGTAAAAACAATGTATTTAACAAAGAGTAAAAAGCTTTGAGACCCAAACGAGTAAAATATATCACTTTTTATCAAAAATTGTCTTACTTTCTTTTAAAGTGGCATAATTTCGAGCTTGACATGCAAAGGCACTAGACGGCAAAAGAAAAAAGTTGTAAGCTGTGAACTTGACAAATATGTCCCAAAGGACAAGAAAAACCTTATCAAAACCCATTAACGTAAGCAAGACTAAAAATTTTCAGAAGTATTCACACTCTAACACTACAAGAAGGAACCGTAAATACCTCTGGCCGACAAATGCCACAGCTGGACGAATGGTGCGAACTGAAGAATACATCTCGTTCTCGGATGGTGATCGAAAAGTCGAATTAATTTCTCTGATGTAGATTTTAGAATGATTTCATGTGACACACTGAAAATCATTGATGACATCATCAAAATTTCGAATCTTTTTATCCAAAATATCTGCTTTCGTTTCCTCTTTCACATCAATCGATATCCATTATAAGCAATAAAGCAACATGGGTAGAGTACGTGTTTTTTTTTGTTTATACTCAAGTATCCGTTAATTTTTTTTATCGAGAAAGTTATATAATTACAAATGAGATATTTTTGATTTTCGGTGAAAGGATGGATGGATGGAGACTTTGCTCGATGAATTAATGAAGGTCTCTTCAAAGAATTCTTATTCACATATTTGAACACGTAAATTTATATCGTTAGTTGCACGAATACCAAGTTGTCGGCCGAAAACTGCCAAGTGCAAAAGAGAAAGTGCCTCGACTGTACAGGTTGAGACTTTTCGCGCCGAACGAGGTCGTGGCAAAAAGTCGGTTTTGGTACTTCCTGAAAAAACTTAAGAAAGTTAAAAAGGCAGCTGGTGAATTGGTTTCGATAAATGAGGTAATTTTTTTGGGTACTTATTAGGCGATGAGCGAAAAAATTTATTGTTAAGTGTGATGATGTATAATCAATTCATATTAATTAAGAAAGATCGAAACATTTTTTAATAGATTTTTGAAAAGAAACCGTTGCAGATTAAAAATTACGGTATATGGCTTCGTTACGATTCGAGATCTGGTACACATAATATGTATAAAGAATACAGAGAATTGACAAGGTTAATTATCATCATCATCATCATCATCATCTCACTTGAAAATACATTTGTTTATTAACTTTGACACTAATATAATTGTTTTCTCATAATCCAGAACTGACGCCGTTGAGTCCTGCTGTAAGTTAATTATCTATATACAAATATAAAAAATCTAAAAGAACGGAAAAAACTAATTTCTTTTGCAACATTGCTTTTTGGGATTTTAATAAAAACAGATCAAGATATGGCAGCTCGTCATCGTGCTCGTTTCTCATCAATCCAAATTATCCGTGTTGCAGAATTGACTTCAAATAATGTAAGTAATAATTATATCATTAAATTTATTATTTATTTGAAATTAACAAACTTAAAAACGACTTGATATTAGGTACGTCGTCCTTACATCAAGCAACTGTTAGTGCCTCGTCTCCGATTCCCCCTTCCACATCGCGTTGCTCGTGGCAACAAGAAATCCACGTTCCTTGCAAAACGTCCTTCAACTTTCTATTAATCTATTTCTATTAATAATAACTGAGGTCCATATAACTTATCCACAAAACTATTTCGAAGAAGCCTTGATAGATATTGATAAAAATATGACAACAATAATAATGAACGGTTTATTAATAAATTATGTCACATCAATACAAAGAATATATACACAAAAAGCCAAGAGTATCCGGTTGTTTTAATGCACATTTTCTTTGTGTTTCAACTACTCTATTTATTATTTTTACCGTTTATGGCAAAGTCTATGCGAAATTTTAAAACTATAATTCTATTTTTATTTTGAGAAAAAATTTATCATACAAAAATTTTTTACAAAAAAGAAGACCAGAAACAAAGATCAGAAGTTACAAAACAGGCCATACATAATAATAATTATGTATTTAATTAATTAAACAATTAAAAAAATATACGTTAAATATCGGAAAATAATTTATTTATTTATAGCCAGAAGAAACTGCTGATCTTTGGCCAGTTTTTTGGGGAATAGGGGTGTGGGTTTTTTGTTTGAATGAGTGAAGTTACATTTCACCCGGTATTTCAAAATAATGCCTAAACATGCTTTCATTTCTCAACGACTCGTTTTCCGAAATTACGTAATAAACGTGAAGCAGCAATTTTGGAAATCGTGAAGTGAAATAGAAAAGAAAGCCTTCAGGAACTTCGCCCAGCGATTTCTTTACATGTTCCGGCAGATCTTGATAATGATGTTTCTATCATATATCAAATAAATATGTATTAATAGTATTTCACGCAAATCTTATTATTTACACAGAGTACGAAAAACAAACCTTATTTCTCAGCGCTCTTAATAAATCACGAATTCGCGAACCATCGTATTTTCGATACTTTCCAAGATTATCAACGAGTACTCGGTCGATTCGTCGGTACCAATCTGGGCCAATGACACTGACTACATCAGTTTCTAGACGTTGGAGTAATGGTGAAGGTGGATCACGTTCTTCTATCTCGAAACGATCTGATGCGTCTTGAAGGAATGATAATCGTTTTGATGGTGCCCAAAAGTATGGATGTATCATTACTGTTGAGGCTCTTGGTCTTTAATAGTTTCATTTTAATGCAGGTAATTCAATAATTTAATTAATAAACGGGAAAATGGTTTTTAATTCAAGAGAATAGAAATTTTACCTCTTTTTAGGATCTCGTTCAATCATTCGCTCAATTAAATCACGGGCTTCAACACATGCTTCACCCATATCATCCAATTTATTTAATTCATAAACACCTTTTAATATATTGACTTCCCTCGAATACCGATCACCAAACGGATGCTCGCCACCCGATAACACATAATAGAATAAACAACCCGCTGAGAAAATATCTATCGCCTTTGTCACACGTCGAGGTTGACCATTATTGTTACCACCATGATCCGAACCAGACGACGATGTAAAAGAATTATCATTTAATCGATCCACTGACACCCATGGGTCATTAGTAGGAGCTTCATCTTCAGTGGATGTCGTCGGTAACAAAGGTGATAATAATTCTGGTGCTCGCCAACCAATCGTCCCACCTGCATTGTTTGTCGTATTATGAAAACTGCTTGTGTCACCTTCTAATTTTTTACATAGCCCAAAATCTGATATTAAAACTCTGGCAACACAAGGTTGTTGCATTGGTACACCATTACTATTACTACCGCCACCGTCTTTTTTAATTATTCGTTTATATTTTGACGAGGCTATTAAAATGTTCTGTGGTTTTATATCACGATGCACAATTTTCATTGAATGCAAATGATGCAGCCCGGAAACAATTTGATATAGAATTTTCGGTGGATTAAGTGTTTCCAATAGCTCAGCGTACCGGAAACTTGATCCTTTTTCGATTACGTCATATAACGAGGCTGGACATAATTCGAGGGCAATATATAGAAAACGATCGCATTGTTCTTTACAGTAGTAGCGAATCACGTTCGAGTGATCGTCACTCTCTTGGAGAAGTGATACTTCGTGATGAGCAATATCATAGAAATCAAGAAGTAATCGTTTTACTGCGACATCACGGCCTTCAAAAGTTCCTTTATATACAATAGTCCCGTGACTTCCATATCCTATAATGTAGGAATTATTAAAATATAAATTTTGCGAATTGTTAAAATTCTGATAATATTATTACCTAATATTGTTTCAGAGACAACGAGCGAATTAAGTTTAATTTCACCGTTCGGAGTAGTAAGTACTGTCGAATTATTATTATTACTACTACTACTATTATTATTGTGATTATTGTTATTACTACTATTATTAGGTGGGTGTGTTTTTGTTTTTGACTTTGGCGTTATTGTTGATGTTGATGAATTTGTTATTATTGGGATGGTATTAGTAGTATTTGTTGGTGTTAATATATTAATAGCCTGGTCAGAATTCACCATTGAAACCGCATTAGCATTGGGATTAAAAGTGACTGTTCTTGAAACACTGTCGGTATTCGGTATTACTTCTTTTGACGCAATATTCGAGGATATTGCCTTTTCTTGATCCTCGTCTTTAATGTCTTGTTTTTTCGTATTAATATTATTGGTTGCTCCTTTTGATCGATCTTTCTTTTTGCTTTTTTTCGATTTAAACGAAATTACATTTTCAACACCCGTAGAATCCAATATTCCATATTTATTCTGTTTTCTTTTGGTGAATTTACTGGTAAATTTTGTGATTACACGTCCAATAAAAGTAACTCTACCACCGTTCTGTTGTCTTCTATTCCAATACAACACAAAACCTACAAACAGCAAGATAATCACCCAAGATAAACCTGCTTGAAACAATGTACGCGGTTTCGGAATATCAATATACCGGAACGTTACTGAGTTCACGTGACTCGGGATGCTTGAATCCGGATCGAGAAGTCGTCTATCAGTTGGGCTCAAAATATGATTTCCAATCAAGCAATCTAGAAAAGTTTTCGATCTGGGATGACAATACTCTTTTTCGTTGTCTTCTGTCAACTCTGATTCACCATTCAATCGATAATGATCGTATTTGGTGGCTGGTGAGGAAATTCCTGCCCATTTTGACATTCGCATGAATCGTGTCATCGGGAAGTTTTCAGCGGACATTACAAACAGGCTATCGCCGTCTTCAATACGGTCAATGTATGCAGAGGTTGCAGGTGACGGAGACAATCTATTAATTTGTTTGTAATATTTATTCGGAGGCTGAGGTTGTCGGGCAATATGAAGATCGTTCGACAAGTCTGAAGTAGCGAGCACATCAAAAACATTAATGGCCGGTGAATCGAATTTTTGATACCAAACATGTTGACCTTTATTTTTTATAGTATATAAAAAGGAATTTCTGTGTGAGAATTATTAAGATTATTTATCTTAGCATTTTAAAAGAGAGATAATAAATTTATGTTATGATTCACCATTCTCAGAATCTGTCGACAATATTTCACCCGTGTGAGTCGATGCAATGTACAAACCATCAGGTGACGTTTTGTAGTTAATCTCAACATCAACGTCCAAACTATTAGGAACATACTCGCTATAAGTAACATTCCATATTGGCTTTTTACTTTTACCATCAAATATCGATATTTTGTACGCTTTCAATCACATATCAAACAAGAACTAATCAGTTAGTCACTCTTCTTCCGAATTATTTCTGTGATCTCCATATACACGAATTATGAAAATAGAAAGCCTACCATTTTTCCCCAAATATAAAGCATCTTTTGGCAACGCGCCCACCGACGGACACTCATCATCACCTTCACTATCGAACGACTGAAGCATCTTGCCTGTCCGCGGATCAACAGCAAAAAATTTTGTGGTCTTGCTGCCAACAAATACTTTTCCGTCGACCGAGCGAAATGGGGAAAGATTTACGAGTTGTTTAATGGAGAACGGAAATTTCTAGTTCGATCATTTTTTATGAAATTAATAAAAATAAATAATAGTAGAGATAGCATGTGTGAAGCGGACTAATAAAGGATAATTTCGGTGGGTGCTAGTTTTAAATTAGAACTCGATATAGTCGGCATTGATTGGATTTATCGAATAATTGCTTGTTATTGTCTAATAAAGCAAGCTCAAATATATTTGAATAGAGTGTCATGTGTTAAAGGATTGTATAGACACTATATCGAGTTCCAAGGTAAGATTGCATATGATCTATCTGTAAATACCTGTAATCCCAATTTCGGCGAGAACATATACAAGATCCCGTCATTCGTAGGCTCAACAATATAAGTCACTTGATCAAGATCTTCTTCCTGTAATTTGCTCACTTGAGTATCTGACGAATACTCTTCATCGACAAGACTTTGGTGATGATTAGTAGCCTGGTTTTCGTCTTTTGAATTTTGTCTGGTCGTTTGGATATTATCATCATTATCATCAACATTATCATCAACATTATCATCAACATTATCATCATTATCATCCTCGATATTGTTACCATCACTGCTATTATCACTATTATCGGTAATATTATTCTGAATATCTGCAGCACTTCTCACAGAGGTTCGTATCAATGGACCACCAGCCACACCTTCTAAACTCCACAGAATCTGTCCGTTGTAGCGATCAACCCCGTGCAAGTCTCCATCCAAAGTAGTAATCAATACTAGATTCGTCGACCGGAGTTCCCGTATTTGTTGCTTCGATTTTGTGAACGCCGCTGCTGCTTTCAAAAACCTTTTAATGTGATGGCGTGTAGTGGTTAATTCTTTCGAGCTAACTGGAACTTCACCATTAGTATCACTAGCACCGGTCTTTGCATACGAAATTTTCACCAAGAGAATAGAAACGCATATGAGAAGCGCCCAAATGTAGGTTTTGGTGCGTCTCTGGAAGATTTGTTGAGCAGGCTTGTATAGCCTCATTCTTATTAATTATTATTTTTCAGTGCACTTTTTTTTGGTTAGTTACAATAAAATAATATTCCTTGTTCAGTCACTCTTCTATATGCTCTCGACAACTTTATTAATTTTAAACCAGTTACACTCACACACTATCGTTATGGATAAGTTATCAATAATTTTTTTCGCTTTGTCTTTCTTATATAATGCTATTTAAGACTGATGATCGACACCAGCCTTAACTCTTATACAGTCGTACCTGGGTTAGGTTATATTCCCATAGTTGAGCTGGATTTCCTTTTTATGTGTTTTATATATTCAGATATATCCCATCATCAGTTATATCCCACAAAAATTTAAAATACATATAGCGATAGGAACAAAAAGGGGTACATAAAATATCTACACGCTAATGAAACAAGTAGCTTTGCAGGGAATTCCCACATAAGTCTGACTGCATTGCATTTATTAATTTCTTCTAAAAAGTTCCTTCCATTATTACACACATACTTATAAATATTTCGTCTCGATTCCAGTGTTAAACAAACATTTTGGCACACCTTAAGAGAATACGCTTGTTGTGATGTCACAAACACCCACACCTAGAACACATGATACTGGACCGGAATTCATTAAATAGCTTCTACGCCTCAACGGAAGAGGCCCAGAAGCATGACCACGAGATAACGTCGAACCACCACAATTGTGGGATCATGCAAATATTTTTTATCCAGGATTCAGCGACACAAACCTTCTGTTTACTAATGTAATTATCAAAGTTGAACGGGCGAAGCGTGTTGGACCAAGGAATCCATGAAATGTCCGATAATGTATGTGCTGAATGAATAATGTCCGAGAAGAAACTCGAAGGGTTGGTTACATTTTTAGTAAGTTGCCGAAGGGTGGCATCCTATTCTTAAGAGAATATGAGTAAAGTTAAACATTAAACATAATTATCACTTACCCTTTTCAGCCATTGATTCTTTTTCGAGTAAATAATACTCTTTATCTGAACATCTTGTAACTCTCTCATTATTTTTTACTGCGATAAAAAGGTCACATCAAGCCCAATAACAACTAGAGAAGATTACGAATTGCATGCAATGAGAATACTGTGGCACAATATCAGAACTTAACCCATAAATAAAATAGAATAATTGTTAAAGTGATCTATATTTACTTTGGGATTGGCATCAAGTAACTTCCATAACAATAGCAGATAGTTTTGCCATGTATCTGTGCAAATAAATCAGCTTAATCTGATTTAAGCAATTTTATCATTCAATGATAGTCTGCATATCACTATCATCCAAGTTCAATGATTCTATGCCATTTTCCAATATATTGTACATCCTCTCTATCAGCAACCTTATTTTCAACTTTTGTATTACCTCTGGAATTGTTGAAAAAACAAACTTCATTACTGTACGAAGTCGTTTAGGCAAATTCGTGATTTCGGCAGTTGGTTCTATGTATCTCTGCTGTCAGATTCATAATTTCTGCAATATAACTATAAAAAATTATAATAATTGACTTTGTATTCATCAAAAAGAAGGATTAACGTTAATATCAAAAATAAATAGAAACTTACGCTCGTAAAATGCAAGTCTTGCCGGTATATAAGAATTATCACGAACATGTTTGACTGCAGCATTTGATGACTGTTAGTTCCGAAATTGCTGCATGAAATGCTGATCCATGACTGGCAATTGTTGCAAGATGGTCAAAAATACATAGCTGCAAAAGCTTTGCAGCTTCAAAGCTGGTTGAAGCGTTCAAGAGGGAAGTCTTAATTGTATCATCAGCCAAGAAAGTAGAAGGTGTACATTTGATTGAACGCTGTAGAGCTTCTGGTCTGAGCGTCGAGTATTCTAGACGAGCTTTGTTACTCCTTTTCTACCACAGGTAGTGCAAAGCATTAGGGAGTTCGTGTAGGATAACTTATTATGTTTAATAATAATCAGTGAAGGGTGCAAGGCATTAGAAAACTATTTAATAATTTTAATAATTAGTTATTGTCGTAACCAAACTAGAAATTTTTCGCGTGAAGATTTTCTAAAATAACGTCGCAACTCTACTCTTATATCATTAACTCGCATTGTTTTTGAGATAAGTTGTATCAACTACTAAGTGGAAGGAAGTCGAATACTTAATAAGATGTTGGCAATAAACTTGTTCTAGTTCAACCACGCGGTATCTTGTTTTTTCATCATGTAAATACCTAATTTACCTAATATTTCACATCGCGAATATAATGTTTCATTTATATTAATTCCAATGATGATAATTTTAGCATCAAATGATAGATAATCTTGTTGCTACTTACCATTACATCTACATTTATCGTAAATTGTTTCCATTATTCATAACAAGTGAAATAATCGAAAATCTCATTTCATGGAACACGCTTTCGACGGAGATTGTACAATCAGGCGAGTGAAACAGTATCTTATCTTTTATCAATTTTGCTAAATCATTAATTGATTCTCTTCGCCGTCATCACCGATAGAAGGTGATAGAGGAATAGTGTATGTTACAAAATCACGGGACACAATTTCATTAAACTAATTATTGATTTAATCAATACTCTCGAGGTCAGAGTTTTTATGCAAGTACTTTATCACAACTTATAGAGAACAACATTTTAAGAGAAAATGAATATATTCTGTTATCATTGATACGATCGATCTCTTCCAAATCCCGAACAGAACGATAGCTTTTGTGCTTTAGATAAGAATCTTTACAAGATTTTTTTCAGGATCCCTGCTCTCAAGTCATCATACACGTGTCGAAATATTTTGAATATGTCCAGTGACCAAGTTCAACCACGTGTTTAGAGAATAAATACCTGGATGGGTTGCTTATCCGTAGAACATTTAACAATAACGATAATACTGATTGATGAAATTGTGCAAAATGACTTAAATATTCTGCGTCAATATAATTGTTTACATATAATATGATGCTTGATTTTCCGTTATATTACGTTTTTTAAATGTTATAAAATGCCAAAACAATCCGCTCCTTATATTTGCTGCTGAAAAAATTGCCATCGTGAATTATGCAAATCAAGCATCCTTACTGTCAATAAATCACAGGTTTCTCGATGGAAAAAAAAGTACGTATATACCATATACCAAAAAATCAAGCCAACGAATTGGAGGGAAGCTAAAAAAATTGTAGAATCTACGCAGTATAGGAGTGAGCATTCATTTTTTGGGGGGGGGGGGGACACTACTTTACTGATTATCAAGTTTATTAGAAATTTTACTAGATAAGATGCCTATCGCTATTTTCACAACTTTTTGTAATTGGTCAACTGATCTTTACAATTGGAATGGTCTTAGCACCCTAGCCATGGCAAAAAAAAGGTGTCGGGTGACCCGACACCTTTTTTTGCCATGGCTAGGGTACTACGAATTGTACGAATGATCTCATTGCAAGATACTCAATCTTGAATTTGGTATTCAGATTATCGAAACGTTCTCGATCTCGACAACGAACAGTTGGTCTTGGAAGGTCCAGAACTATCATGGAGTCAATTAGCAATATGTATTCCTAGATGTAAAGGTGATATCAAGTACACACAAAAGAGCAGATATATTATTGGACACTTATTTTCAGCAAGAAACTCCAAAAACCAGCTAAATTATATCTTGAATAACTTGAATTTGTGGCAAAAGGATTTAAAGTTCTTTATTATCTGAAAAATGACTTTGTAAAAGTGCTTGAATTCATAACACTATTGCTTAACTGTATTGATATTGAAAATATAAATCAAAAACATTGAGCTTTTTGAATAAATATCAATTATAATAGATATGGTACACTTCTTAGTAAAGAAGTTTATACATTTTATAAAATACAAATATTTGATAACTTTAGATTTTATGTATTATATAACATGTTTTTAATATATTTATATTTTTCAATATTTAATAATATCAAATTAGCACTTTATATAAAATCAATATAAAAATACAAGTTTTCTTATTAATTTTCAACAAATAAAATTATTTTTTTTGATTAATAAAAATGCTAGAGCAATTTAATTTTAAGTAAAATATAATTATGAATTAACTATAAAACTATATAAAATAATAATAATATGCTCAAGATGCAATAATATACTTTTTTAATATATAATATTAATTGAAACTATAAGTAAAAAAGATAATATTATTTCTAAAGATATTATAAATAACTAAAATAAACTCAAAAATCTTGTTTTAACAAAGATAAATATGTTTATAACTTTAAGAATAATTTATAAATAAGTAAAAATATTAATAATTTTTTTATTAATTTAAATAATTATAATTTTATAATTAAAATAAGAGATCAAAAAATAATTATAACTTTATAATTAAAATAAGAAATTATAAATAACTAAAATAATTTTGCAATTAAGATGTGAGATTATTAATTAAACAAAAATTATTTATTAGCTAACAAGTAATTAAAAAGATAAAAGAAATAATTAATTTCTTGATTACTTGATTATTTTACTCCTTTTTTTATAAAATTTCTACTTTCAATAAAAATACAAATTAAATTAAATTTTGAATTAAAATTCAAACTGAAATTCAAGTTGAAATTCAAATTAAAATTACTAAAATTCAAATTGAAATTCAAATAAAAATTCAAATAAAAATTTGAATTAAAATTCTAAAAATAATTTAATTAATTAAATATATAAAATATAAAAAATAATATAAAAAATATTAATTTACAACAATATTCTACTCAGTATTGTTATTCTATTATATTTAATAACTAAAAGTTACTAAAATGAATTATAAAATTATTAAATTTAGTAAGTTAATAATATAATATATATAATATTAATTTATATTCAATATAATCCAGATAACAATACTAATTATATTTTTGTCTATCATATACTATATAATATAGTCAAAAAAGCAATATAAAAAAATATAAATTTTTTATTATATTTATATACAAATATAAAAGCAAACTAAAGTAATTATAAGATATACAATGGCAACCAGAAATAATACAATAATGTCAAAATTTATTAATTAAACATAGTAAAATCCGGATTTTTCTCTTTATATAAAAGTTTTCAATTTTACTAATAAATATTTTTTAATTTTACATTAAAATGAAGACAATATCACATATTTTAACATATATTTTTTT
>CAJVPL010000254.1:0-33150 GCA_910591945.1 Ambispora gerdemannii
ACACAAATAAAGAAACGTACACGAAAAAAACAATGCATTTCTAAAAGGAGACTGTGTTACCAGTGTAACAGTACATGATGTAGCGGCAGCAGTAGTACATGTACGTAATGGTAATCGATGTTTCTTTGAGATTCGTGAATATCGATATTGAATGTTTATTTTGAAAATGCATGTACATGTACTATAGACAGCATAGCTAAAAAAAAAATAAAAAAAAAACTTGACGCTGACAAGTTTATATCGATTGAATTCTTATTAGCATGGATTCAAAACGATGAAATATCGTATTTGCATATAATTGAGAGAATATAAATAAAGATTTTGAATATACGTAAATACGATCTCTTCTTTTTGTTTTTAATTAGAATAAATACAATACGTATTAATTAGATAGATTTGCTTTCATAGGTAAATATAAAACATCTTGAGTGTCCCAAGAAAATTCTATGAATTACAGAGTGATAGTGGATCGCAATATACGTGTGCTTGTCGCAATTTAAAATCCCGGAAAGCTGTTTTCGTTATTTTGAGTCATACATGCAGTAGAAAATCTCTTTTCTCTTTTGATTTATTGTTATTAAATTGCTCTATCGAAGCATAACAGAATGCAAGTTCTCAAGAAGTATTAGCACAAGAAAAGCATAGTCGCATTGCTTACATACATTATTGTTGATGAATAATACAACACAATACCGTCACTTCCGCTGCAGCAATTGCAAGGAAGACACAATTCACTAAGGAGTTTCTATGTCAAAGACAGAAATATCTGATAATGTCAAATCTCGATAAGCTGGACCTGCCCAAGTCTTTTCGAAATACAATCAATTAGCTTTAAATTGATATAAAATTTAGAAATAATTATTAGATATATATAAAATTCTCATTTTATTATATAAGTTTGGACCGGGGTACTGTACATGTAGCGATATGAATAAGTTGTCAATCAAAAATTTTGCTTTTTTAGTTAAAAAAATAAAAATTATCTAATCTTGAAGTTAATTTTCAAGTTTTAGATAATTGGCTATCCAATAAACATATCATTTCAGGAAATTTGGCACTATGCATAGTAATTTATAAAATAATAATACATGAAGTTATTTTAACAATCATTTTTCCGTTCGATTAATTAAAAAAATGGCAACTACACCCAAATGCAATTTATATCAATCGAATCTTTAACAGGAAATTGATTTCAATTGCGACTGTATAACAAGAAAGGGACTAGTATTTATAATATATGTACATGTATATCACTTTCTTAAATTATTCAATTTTGAAAGCTTAAAAAAATAATTAATTTTTTTAAATTATGTAATTTTTTCACTTTGAATTTTTAATATCTCAAAATTTTTACACGATCTTTACAATTTCTTAAAAATGTATATTTATACTTAAAAATTGTATTAAAGAAGCGAAATAAATAACTTAATGCCAAAGTTTTTTTAATAAAAATTTCAAATCATTTGATTAGTAATTGAAAGGTTTTTATATATTTGTAAACCATCAAATAGAGAAATTTCAGAGTTATTGATAAATATTCATACAGTTTCGGTGACAAGTTTATAAAAAATTTCGATCTGACAAAATTAGTTCACAAAAGCTGTGTTATAGAAACTTCTCAATTATTCATATCCGATGTCGGCGAATTTATCGTTCGATTGCTACTTACGATAACATCATATACAGAATTTGGCAGTAAATTACTGCGCAAAAAGGCAATAAGCTGGCCATGCTAATCACTATTATCGAAAAACGATAATGCTGTGCATTCAGAATAATTTTCGTTCACATGTTTTTAGAAATATAATGATAAATGGAGACTAAATTTAAAAATTGAATTATGATTCAACAAAACATACAATAATCGCAAACTTTTAATGAGACAAAAAATATATATTAAGTTGTTAATACCATATAGATTTAAGAAAATAATTTCTTAAATCGTAGCAAAGGATAAAAATGGTGTAAATAATATAATAAATTCTAATACAATTTACACCATTTTTATTGCACCCATCTTATATACTTTGAATTCTGTATTTATTTTTATAGAAGACACTCAAAAAATGTATTATGCACTTGGTGGAATAAAGTCACCGGACACTTTTTTCGCGAAATAATAGTGGTAAAACTAATGAAAAAACTTGTATTAGTGTTCTAAGTATATATTTAACATATTCTGTTCTAAATATATATTCAACATATTTTGTTCTAAGTATATATTCAACATATTCCGAAATAGGTTATATTAGATTTTTAAGTCTTTTAATCATTCACTAAAAATTTATAGTAGCATATGATATTTCAAAAAAACCAATAATTTGCATGAAAAAAGTATATCATTACAATTTTATTGGTAACACAAAGATTAATGAAAAATTATGCTTTTATATTTTAAGCTTGTAGTTTTAAAATGGTTTGAAGTTTGTAATAATAAAATTTCAATTTTTTTATTACTGTCTGAAAAGTTATAACTAACATACAAATGCATAGATAAATGACCTGGACATAATTAGTAAGTAAATAACGCAGTAAATAATGAAAAAATAATAAAAAATTCATATAGTTGTTCTATGCTTATAGATTCAAAATATTCTGAAATATGCAATGTTAAATCTTCAAGTTTTTTCAATCACTCTTTAAAAAATTATATCTAAAATAAATTAAAATATTAAATTTCAACAAATTTTAATAATAGATTTTATACTTCATAAAAAATGGCGAGGAAATTAATAAAAAAATATGCTTGATGTTATAATTGAATAAATGTCACATATTCTAAAGTATGTTATACTAAAATTTCTAGTTTTTTTAATTATAATTAATAAAATTATAGTGAAAATATTTTTGCACAGAAAAAATATATTTTGAAATATAATATTTTAATATATTTCACCATATCTTTTTGAAGAGCAATTATAAAAATTTGAAATTTTAATAATAATATATATTCACCAAAAATTAAAATATTTTTAAAAAAAGTTGATTAATATTATAATTTTGCTAATAAAATTTTAACTTTAATTATTGACAAAAAATTTTTTCTTTCCAGAAATATATAGAATTGATTATATAATAAATCAAATATTTTGAGTAATTTATAAATAAATTTTAGATTATTTTGATTTAAAATATGCTATATTTTTATTTTAGCTTAGAAAATAAAACAGGTCAAAAATGATTTTAGCAGATAATTTTTCCTGTTAGATGATTTAAGAGATAACATACTACAGGAAATTTCAAATTTATGTATTTAGAACACTAATACAAGTTGTTTCATTAGTTTTTTCACTATTAATTCGCAAAAAAAGTATTCGATAACTTTATTTCACTGAGTGTATCAGTTGCTACACCTGAAGTTTCTAATGGAAAATTTTTCCATTTTGTTTTAATCCGTAATAATATCTAATTTTTATAATCCAATATAAATTCTAATTTTTATATTTTATTATATATAAAGCAATAACACATATTTTTATTTTTATCTTTTTGGTTTCAAGATAAACTTACTATAAAATATTAAATCACACTTCAAAATTAAAAGATTATCCAAGATTTGATGATAATTTTCAGAATATTTCTTATAAAATCTGCGAAGATAGCTTTTGAATATGTAAATCTTTTATATTGATTATACCGTTATAAGATATTATAAATACTTTTAGATTGACAAAATTTATATGGAGCTGTAATCTAATTTAAAGATTTAGAATTAAAAATGAGAACTAAGTTAGTGGATAAAACAAAGAAAACAGCTTGCAATTTCTAAAACTATAACCAAATAAATCTATATTTTATTGAACAGTAGATAAATTTATTCCTATTAAACTTGCATTATTTCCTTGTCGATTATTTTTAGTATATGTGATTTTATTGAAAAACTTTTAATTTCTATAAAAAATAGTAAGCTTTAAATATCACGAATAATTTTATTTGTCTCTTTTGAAACAGTAAAAAAAAGCAAAATGTCAAAGAATGGTTCGTCAAGTTTGATAATCCATCTTGAAATAGCATTTGTAAACTTTATAATTGTAATAAAAAAGTTTGGTATGTTAAATATGTGAAAGAAAAAATAATATTTTTGAAAGTCTTTTCAGAAGAAGAGTTCATTCTTGATTAAAGTGGATTTAGAGGTATTTGTGCCACTTATGTAATATCAAGAGAAAATCAAAAAGTAGCTTTAATTATGAGCTCACTTAAACATAATAAACAAACTAATTAAGAATTTATCACTCTTAAAGTCATTATATTCAGTGATTTTTATTATATTAAACAGTGTAAGTCACTTAGTCACTACGTTATTAGTCAAATTTTAGTTGTATATCAATAATATCAATATTAAATCAAGTATTGATATTTACTAATTTTACTGAAACTCAAAAAGAAAGGGAATTCTGATATATTTATTTCAGATTTCACCAGGGTGATCCTGAAAAGTTCGGACCACGTGATATTATAGATCTTCTGACCCATCAGTTCCGATCCATCAGGGTGATGATTATTGACTATAGAATATTCATACAAGTCTTATCATACCAATAAAAGAAAGAATATAACGAGATTGTGCTGGATTTGTTCAGAGTTTATATTGCTCTGAATATTTTGCATTGGTGAAGAATCTGCTGGGTTTATTCAAGCAATTATTTCAGTCGTGTCAGAGCTTATACCATCTCAAATATTTCATATTGGTGGAGATGTTCATTCATTTTGAGTATTAAACTAAGTTTGCGAGGTGATGAAAGAAAAATTGTGATGAATCTGCTGGGTTTATTCAAGTAATTATTTCAGTCATGTTAAAACTTATATCGTACTGAATATTTTGTTGGTGAAGAGACTTCTTTAGCTTGAGCATTAAACTAAATTTGTGAGGTGATGAAAGAATGTGACAAATTTCTGTTGGATTTATTCAAGTAATTATTTCAGTCATATCAAAGCTTATATCATCTTGAATCATTCAGTTTAGTATTCCTTCAGTTAGATATTTTGAAGTAAGTTTCTATTGATTTGACTATTTCTATTAATTTGATTATTTCTATTGGTTTAAATATATTAAAGTAAATTTACTTATTTTTTTTTACAAAAAATTAAAACTAGTGACAAATTATACAGTGATTAAATAAAGTCTCTAATAGAATTCTAGAATTCAACTTAAAAACTTAAGTACTAAACATTAGAAGCTCTGAGATTCTTTAATACAGTAATAATCAAAATTTTACTTGTGCTGAAGTAGTAATTTTCCAAATCAAATACCCTTCTTATAATATTATAATATGTGTATTCTATATATAATATAATGAACTTAGCTTTTATTTATTAATTGATGGAGTTACATTTAATGAAACAAATATATTCTATATATAATATAATAAACTTAGCTTTCATTTGTTAATTAATCCAGTCATATTTAACAAAATGCTAAAAAAAACAGTTAAATTATTTAAAGATTCTTGTTATTTTAATGAATAAAAATTCATATATCTTTGATCTCTGATAATTCTTGAATATTGATATTTTAAATCTCACTATTTTTTTCATGTTCTGTTTCTTTAGTGAGTTACTATATATAAACTAAAACATAAAATTTAGAATCTCAATTAGTTAAATACCATAAAAAACATCTTAATTTATTAGATAAAATATGCTATAGATTAGTAAGTTTGATCAAGATTAATAAAGATAACTCAAGTACTTAATAATGTCTTATATATAACCTTATTCCCAAATTAATATCATCATGTGATCTGAGATATATTGCAGCACGTAACTCTGCACAGACCTGTTCGATACCTAAATCTCTATATCACAAACAGATCTGTTAATAATGATGTTCTGCACTAAATGCAAATACAATCACTCTGATGATCAATTTATTTGGGATAGTCTATATTACAAGACATGCAAGAGGTGTAAAGAAATCTGTGACTGAAAGAATAAAGAGCACATGTTACCAGCTAGAATCGCAGAGGAAATATTGGAAGAGTCTAATAAGGAAAAAAATAACATCAATGATATTATTCACACTATAACTATAACAGAATACTCAAACTCAAAGGTAGAGCATATTAGTAATACTTTACAGATTGAAGTTGATTATCTTGATATGGGAAACTTAATCGAGCATGAGATCTGAGAGCTGACAGTTGGTGAATCTATTAATAAAATAACTAATATATCTTATAAGACTCATCTACTAGTACATTCAGACATTGTCATTATTCAGAATAAGACAGCAAAGGAGATGGCTGATCTTATTATTATTAAAGTTGAAGATAAAGATGACTATTCGTGGAAGTAAGTAATATCACATTGTGAAATTTGTTAGATTATTACTAACTCAGTATATATAATTATTAAAGTTTTTAAAATGTGAATATATCAAGAAAATTCAAAAATACAGTTGGTCATTTTCTTTATATATGTTATCAATTGAAAGAGACACAGAGTAAAGAATATAAAGATTCCAATCACAAATGAAGAATGCGTTATGATTACAGAGATAAAATTATAGTATGAGTCAATATAATTCTTAATATTACAAGAGTGAATATCTATCATGAATCTCTCCATTTGCATCCAAACCTTTGCATTAAGATGCCTGATGAACTATAATAAGAGATCAAAACACACTCACATCTTACTGTAATAAACTTTAAAAATCACCTTCAACGTCAAAGATATGATATATTGAAATACTTATCCAAGCGTATTTACTTCTGAAAGTCTATAGCAAACCAAAAGCTATTCCAATGTTATGATGATCATATTGAATTTGCATGCAAGTTACTCACTGAACACAACAATCATGACTTCCATTAGTGTTTAGATATAAGAAATTCAGAGACCACAGCTATTGGTTTTACCATGTAAATTTGTTTATTCATTATTGTACTTATCTGTTTTTTTTCAATATCATTATTTCTTGTAAAAAAAATAGTATATTAAATAACAATAAGACATAATAATTAATCTCAAATAATTCGCCTTCATATCTAAACCGAATAATTGCTTAAATAAATCCAGCAGATTCATCGCATTCTTTTTTTCATCACCTCGCAAACTTAGTTTAATGCTCAAGCTGAAGGAGCCTCTCCACCAACACAAAATATTCGGGATGGTATAAGCTCTGACATGACTGAAATAATTGCTTGAATAAACCCAGCAGATTCTCCACCAACACAAAATATTCAGGGCAATGAAACTCTGAACAAACCCAGCAAAATCTCATTATATTCTTTCTTTCATTGGCATGATAAGACTTGTATGAATATTCCATAGTCGATAATCGTCACCCTGATGGATCGGAACTGATGGGTCGGAAGATCTACGATATCACGTGGCCCGAACTTTTCAGGGTCGCCTTGGTGGAGTCTTTATTCCATGAATCTGACAAACAAAATACCGAAAGGACAGCATCCTGAATGCACGAAATCGTGAAAGTACAAACTGTGTTTGAGTTCACGCATATCGATATATTTTTATTTTATTCAATTACAAATACATTAACTTAATATTATCGGTAGTAATTTATTGCAGTTTTACATTACATAAATGCTCTTGAATTCTAAAATTTCGAATACTCGTCATTGTAGTGAATGTGTTTTTTATCGGGTACGGGATTACTACAATAAGTGTAGTAAATGTACTCGTTGTCATTTGAATATCATAAATCTTTCTATTAAAAGAATGAACAATGATACAACGTCGTTTGAAGTCAACAAGTACAATTCTTAGTCATATGCTACAATAGTTACAATGAAAAAATGAGAAATCTAAATTTTTGGAAAAACTACATAACATGATATTGAATTTCTAATTGGTTCGCCGCAAGTTACACTAATAATTCCTGATACTGAAATGCCACATACACGACACGCATAGTAACGCGTGAAATCCAAAAGAAAGAAATTTTTTTTTGGTTATGTTACATTCTTTTCTACAATAAGATTTCGACAAAAGATTTTATCCTCATACAACAACAGTTAACTCGCCCTAAATGCAACCTCCATAAATACACGCACACGCTCTTCTTAAAAATTGCGCTAGTTTTCTATCTCCATCTCTTATCTACAGGAATACAAATTTTGAATTCATATTTCATGCTTGTTCTCTCTCTTTAAATTATTTAGTTCAAAGTTAAATATATCCATAGATGAGTTAAATTTAAAATAATTTCTAAATAAAATATTGAATAAGATAAATCAAAAGTACGAAAATATAAAAACAGTTTCTAAAAGCAAATTACAAAATAAATGAAAATCTAAAAAAGAGCGGAAAAAATTTATTTATATCTAGGAATTGCATCAATTCGCTTTTTGCATCAATACTACCATTTTTAACTGCAGATTTATACCATGTTATAGCTTTCTTAATATCTTTAGAAACACTGATTCCTTCTTCGTAACATATATCGAGATTAAATTGTCCTGTTGCGTTTCCACCCTCTGCTGATTTCAAATACCACTCAAATGCTTTTGTCTCGTCTTTTTGAGTTCCTATACCTTAATAATAATGTTCACCAAGATTAACTTGTCCAACAAGATTTCCACCCTTTGCTGATTTCAAATACCACACAAATGCTTTTTCTCATCTTTTTGCGTTCCGATTCCATTTTGGTAACAAAAACCAAGGTTACATTGTCCTTGTGCGGTTCCACCCTCTGCTGATTTCAAATACCACTCAAATGCTTTTTTCTCATCTTTTTGTGTAACGATTCCATTTTAATAGGCATATCCTAAAAAAAATTGGGCTGAAGCGTTATTATTGTTTGATAACTCTGCATAAATGCTTAATGCCAACGCAGGATTCTTTTCAACTATGAATCCAGTTTGATAAAGAATTCCAAAAAGTAGCTTATGTTGAGTATTATTTTCCGAATAGTCCTGAATTTCAAAAGAATGATGACTATATAGGTCGTCGTAATACGATTGTAGTTCGTCACCTATTTTATCTAAATTCTCTTCTTTGCTGAGTAAATTATTTAATAGAGTTACTAATTCGTCATTAATTTTGTAGTAAATTTCTCTGTTTTCATCTCCAGCGGCAAACTCTTCATCCGTATTAAAATCTGGCTCTGGTGAATTTTGAAACACCGAATCGTTTGATTCTGGTGGCCACTCGAGTTCATTAAGTTGTTGATTTACTTCATAAATATCTGGTCGATTGAGGTAAATTGTCCCAACATGCTTGATATAATTTAATGTATTTATCAGGAGTTCCGTGAATCGGTTTTTCTTTCTCGTTAGAGGCAAATAAAAACTGATTTGGAATACTACCGCTAGAAATAACCCATAATAAAACACCTAGACTATAAATATCTGATTTTTTGTTGCGTAGATAATTGTCCATATCTCTCAAGAATGCGGGATCAATATAACTTAATACTCCGCAATTATTATTTGAATTTGAATCTTCGTTCGAAAGTTTCGAACATCCCAAATCCGCAATTTTAATTTTTCCCTTGTGGATGAGAATATTATTATGATTCTGGCATTAATAATTTTTTTTAATTAGCACAGGTTTTTATTTAATATTCATTACATGCAATACCTTACCAAATCACGATGAATGATATCTGCGTTATGTATACTTCTTAATCCTTGTACAAGTTGCTTGGCTAAGTTCAACTTGTCGTTACCAGTCAGGTTAAAAAAATTTGTGTTAAAATATTTTTTAAGAGTTCCGCCATCTGCATACTTCATAACAATCATGTATTTTTTCGCATGTAAATCTAAGTTAAAAGTCATTTTGAGAAAATTATTCAATTATGAAGATACAACTTCATATAATTTACCTTTAGTGATTCCGTAAAAGCGAATTATATTTTTATTATGGTTAAGCTTAATAAGAATTTTCAACTAAGAAAATGTAATAAAACGTGAATCTTGTAAGTCATTAATTATTGGTTTCTTCTAAATATGATAAATAATACCTCTTTAATTAATTTCTTATTTGTTGCTTCGGCATGTTTCTCATCACTTAGGTAAAGACATTTTAAAGCCACATTCAAATCTTCATTTTCCACTTCTGCTTTATAAACTTCACCAAACGCTCCAAATCCAATGACTTTTTTATTGGAAAATTTATTAAAATCGAAAAATTTTATTTGATTTTCTTTTATTGAAGATTCTATCCATTCATTTCCGGTAAATTGCATTTTTACATTCACATCTGACATCTCATTGATTTAGTATCGTTAGCAGTTGGAAAAAATTGTTAAATACGTTTTAACGTATAGCACGTGTATATGTCGTACGATACGTAATGGTTTCATAATACATGTACATGTATGAAATCGATAGATTTTATAAATTAAATTTAACCAAAATTTAATCATCAATGGGATAAATGCGACGGATTAAATTTTGAATTTACTTCCCAGTAAATTTATTGAGGAGTTTAGATGTTGGCAACTGGACAACCGGACTTAAAAAAAAACTGACACTAATTGACCATTAGACTTATAAAACACTATACAGTGGCATTCAAAAGTATTGCCACTGAAACGAAAAAAAAAAACAAAAAAAGGTAAATTTTTAGTAATACAACGTAGATATAAAATTCGGTACTGTTAATAAATTTCGCTTAACGTTATAAAGTAACTATTTATATTATTCTTCGTTATAACAAACTCTTTGTTAATAGGTTGGTTCCTTCATAAATTAGATAAACAAGCCTGAGCTCATTGATTAATGATAACAAAATCAACAAATAATTCATCTTTATAAATAGATAGTAATGATGTTTTTCTGATACTATCGATTTCATTTTGGATAATTGATTTCATTCTTAAAGCTATATCTTTCAATTCTTCATTTTCAGAAGAGAACATTCGTCGAACGATTATTGATATTCTTTCGTGAGTTTTTAATCCTCAAATTTATTATAGAAATGTTATATTATCAAATGATATTTAAAAATTACGTAGATGTAAACGCCTGTTAAAAAACTGTCGCTATGGATGTGAATCAGGAAGTTTCGAAACCCATTACGTATCGTTATCTACGTATGTGTACACGTAAGTATAAGCCAGAAATTACCGATATCGACATTATCTAACGCTAAATATAATAGTGTTGTTAATGGGGCGGAGTGAATTGAATTGGGCCCATATTATAGGGTCAATCAAATTTAACCTACTCCGAGTTCGTTGTTTTAGGTTTTGTCCAATAGCGATAGCTGCTCCAGATACTCTGGAGTATTTATAAAAGTCATGTAATTAATTTATTTGGATTAAATCTAAATATACGATACTTTTATTTAGGAGCAGCATTCTCCGGGGTTAGTTCATGTGAAATTATTGAAGTTGAACCACCACTTCATCTTATTAATCTTGCGGTATGTTCTGTTAATGTTTCTTTCTATAATACTCTCGGACTCATTCTCAGTAGGTTCATATCTAATAAAACTCGTTCATTTAAAGTAGATATTTTACGTTTGTGAGACATTTTCAATAAATAAAATTATATAAAAAAATTTGCATAACTTTAAATCAATTAAAACACCGTATTGCACATTCATTCCATAATACTTATTAACGAATAGGACGTTTAGGACAATATCAAAATACATGTACTATATTTTCGAATCTGATTTACTACCTGGGAGAAACAGAGATTTCGCGTCATTTGACTTTTGCATCGGCTATTTTTAAAATAGAACACTCTAGCTCCAGTGGAGCAAGAGTGTCACATGAAGTGGCTTGGGTATAATTATTACTCCGGAGCGGAGTAAAATTTAGAAATCATATAGTAATCCGGAGCTAACGCGGAGTATGCTGCTCCAATAACAACCCTACATGTACCGGTATATTGTATAAGCATTATTTTCTTTCGAACTTGCATTCTTTTTTTTAACACACACTACGTATCGGTATAGAGATATAGTACTTTAATAATATAAACCAGTATTTGCGCTCGATAATTCAACTTTATAATTAATTTGTGATAATTTACTACAATAATTTCAGTGTTTTATTTAAAATTTGAAATGATGGTAAAATAAACAAAGATATCAACAGTCTGATAAAGCATACGCGGAGATTGGAATATCCATCTTTCGAATGGATTCTTTTTGAAAGATTTACTAACGTTAATGTTGAATGTCTTGTAAAGGAGACATGTTATAAAACATCGTTCACAGATACGAGTGGGATTACAGAGAGAGTATATTTAATAACTAAAAACCCAGTACAGTCAACCCTCGTTATTATGACATCCTCCGGTTCCTTAAATAACTTTTGTTCTTATTGACATAATAACGAAATTATATTATGACATTATAAGAAATTCAAAAACAATTTTGTCATTATAACGAGGTTTGACTGTACGAATAAATGTATGAGTACAAAAATGGCTATTTACACAAATATATTACGAGCAGTTTACGGTAGTAAGAGTAAGTAACAATAACAATTTCTCAGGCGAACGTGAAAAACGAAAATTAATATAACACGGTGAATAAACTATATTAAGTTAATAAACTATAGAAACCGCTTTTTGGCCATTGCGCAATGGACAAGTAGTCACCAATAAAGAACAGCGTTCTTCTTATTTGGTTAAAAATGAATTTGTTATTAATCGAAAAGGTTTTTTTTTACATTTTGTCGATATACCGAGTATTCTAATTTTTGCTGAAAGATTTGGCCTGAAAGTTTAGTATGTGTAATGATGTTTGATATATACGTACGTACATGTATACAGCATACACACACATGTACGTATACAGTATTCACGGATATATAACTTTTCTCTTGATATTAATTTATAGAATTGCATGAATTTTATTGTAGATTTGTACATGTAACAAGCAATGGTTAAAAGGAAATAAGATAAAATAAAAAAAATCCAATCCGCTCAAGACATAAATATTAAATATTTTTGCTCATTATCATAAGAATTGAAACAAGTTAAATGATTTTCAAACAAATTTATCCGATTATAATCTCACTTGTTATTTAAATTTCAAATTTGCTAAAACTTCTACATGACCACTATTCTGAGATTTCTTTGCAATTTTATGTCCCAAAGAAAGCTTAACGTTGAAGATTTAATTGGAGTAAACGGCGACGAAACCCATCCTAGATTTTGTCCAAAACTTCAGCTTCGCATCCAAAGAGATTCTAAGTAAATCTCAGACTCAATATCGATATTTCCCATGCATTTTCCTCGATATAAATTGAGTGATTTCAAGATAATGTTCTAACTCGTTGATCTTACTTTTTTTTGAATTCTTTTAGTGACAGCAATTTCGGAATTTCTATCATTACGTCGGTATGAATACATGGCCGTTACGATCGATAAAATACTCGTTCCTGTTTTTTGACTTTAGATTTTTATGCGAATATTGTGCCAGTAAAGTATCTGGGTGAGTAGTCAATGTGTATCGTAAAGTCTCATACTAGTAAAATAATTGATAGGATACTGCTTTTGCATCGCAAAATTAAATGAACAACATCCACCGACGTTCAGAACAATAATTTGTTCCATCGTTACCATCAACGTTTTATTCGATCTATTTTCATGTGAAATACTTTTGATAATGTAATAAAAATTAAAAATACTTATAACTGTACCTGAGAACACTTTATTTTGTCTTCAAAAAAATTATAAAATATATTGAAACTTGTGAATAAACTAAAGACAAAATATATCATCAGTTATCGATAAGGAGTAAGGTTAATAAAAATAACTTACCTTTATTTATATTAAATTAGCAACAATATTTGTGTGTAAAAGTAATGATTTTAATTATTTATAATCGATAGATACACTCCAAAGTTATCTTTACATAGATAAAGCTATTGGTGGTAATCGTTTTTAACTATTACGACATATGTAAAAGGTAATTATGATATTTTTCATAATATACTACGACAGGCAACTTTAAATAAAGACAAATATATCTACGCCATAATTGAGAAATAAGTTTCCAAATTTTTTTCGATATCTCTCGGATCCTATATTGGCTTCTAAATATGAAATTGCATTAATAAATTGATAATATAAAAGTGAAAAATTCAGAAATTATTGCCACATTAAGTTCATCTTTTGAATATTTAGATTTTCTATTAGCCTCACCGACAAAAGTAAGAAAATACGAAAATGGACTTGGAAAAAGATTTTTATTATTTCCTGAATTCAACATATAACTTGAAAAATATTTTCATTTGTTTTTTTTTGTAACTTGATATTCGCTTTAAATGCGACCTCTGGTTGAATAGCGAATTTAAACCAAAACTGTCAATTTCGTATGGAAAAAGAAGGAAGGGAAAAGCTTTATTGATCGGGTTTACTATAATTAACTTTGAATTAGAAATCGAATCAGTAAATTTATTGCTATTCAAATTAGTTTTTATTTAAAATCCATTTTTTTTAATATCAAAAATTTCAACTAGAACATTTTACGCTTTTTACGATCAAAGTCTTATTACTTTATAACATATTACTGTTCTGTTTATTGCTCTTTTTCTCATCTAATGAGTTTTGATTTGTAAGATAACATTTAGTTTATTTATGGTTCTATCAAGTTATTTTAATTACTGAAACTTGCTAAGCTCACCGATGTTTAAATTAAAATAGAGGTTAGAGTATTGGCTCACCATCTGTGAGCTTTAGCGATAACACAATCTGGAAAAAAACAAAAAGAACAGCAATTGGAATCCAGTGGTTTTATGAGATATTAAATTGCTGCATTGAAAAAAGTCAAATTCTAATGTTATTATTACTTGTACTAGAGGATTGAATCACAGGAACAATTTTTAGTTTTCATTTTTAAACTCAAATCATACTGTATAATGAAAATAATGCATTCAATCACTGTTTACAATCTACTGTACGTATACATGTACATAGCAAATTTAGTGCGGGAATCTGGCATTTACATGTACATGTACTAATTTCACCTCCAAGTTCTGATTGGATGCACGTAATTTCTATCGCCGATTGGTTGACTATACACGGATTTTCTAGATTAACCAATAAAATGAATAAATTTTGATCAAGCCAGCAAACATATCCGACACAAGAAAATTAAAAAGCAAATATACGGAAAACGAATGTTTCAATCTGACTTGAAGCACTAAACAGAAATGTCACGGAGGAAATTTTCCATATAATATTATCCTTGACTCCAACCCTAGCCATAACGCTAAAATTAACCTTTAATATCCTCAACCAATCAGTACTTGGATGGAAATTAGTATGATGCATAAAATCTAAAGTCATCAAACGCTTGTATTTTATAAAATGTATAAACTTATTTACTAAGGAGTAAATACAAAATTTAATCCGTGAATATGCTCAGAAAAGGCCTATTCTATCATATTCACGGATTGAATTTTGTATTTACATTTTATAAAATACAAACGTTTGATAACTTTAGATTTTAGGCACCATAAATCAGGGAATCTGCAGATGCCCTGTAGTTAAATATGTTTTAACATGAAAAGAAATTTTACCAGTGTAGAGTCGTATTTTTCTTCTACAAGATGAAAATATTACTTAAATTAGAAGTACTGATTAAATTCAAATTAAGAATTGACATTATTCTTAATACATATGTAATAAAGTTAAATTGAATAGCCAATCTGTATAAATCAATTACATACAGTGAGTTCGTTATGTAAATTTACTATAATACTAATATTTTTATAGAAGCAAAATATATATAGATAAAGTGCTAGATTTCTAGCAATTAAAAAAATAAAAATATGATGAATTTGCAAAAATCTAATAGAAGCACATCACGACAAGTTAATTTCCTGATTGCAGGTTTGCAAAACTTATTTTCTCAGTAATGAATATGATCAGAATTTCTTATTCTAGTCTATTAAATCTATCTCAATAAGATAAATATTTTGGTAATAATATCATTTTAATTAGAATAATATTTATCAAATTATTGCAATTTTAAGTTTTTTAGTTAAAAAATGTTCAATTTACAAATTTTTTAGATCATTAAATTTTATTCAAACTTGTCTTGACACGAAAAGAGATCAACAAAAAAATAAATAAGTATTTGTTTGGACTCTTAATAAGCATTTTAACCAACCTTCCAATAAATAAGTAATGATAGATCCTTAAAAAAAACATGACAAGAATCTAAAAGAGAACTTGAAGAAAAGAAATACTTTAAAGAAATTCGAGGTTAATAAAACACGTGCCACAATGAGTGAGTGCAATGTCTTTTTATAAGTAAATTACGTTCATATGGTACATAAAATCTAAAATCATCAAACGTTTGTATTTTATAAAATGTATAAACTTCTTTACTAAGAATACAAATTTAATCCGTGAATATACACAGAAAAGGCCTGTTCTAACATATTCACGGATTAGATTTTGTATTTACTTATTAGTAAAGAAATTTATACATTTATAAAATACAAACGTTTGTTGACTTTAGATTTTATGCACCATACATAATATTATTTTGTTTAATTCTAGAGAAATTAATGGAACATCTCAAGTTTACTGATCCTGACCCGAACTCTAGTTATATCACACCGGTGTTTAGTATAAGCTGATGCATTCATATTATCATGCATTTATTTACTCATTTACGTGTTTATATGTCTGTAAAACACACGTTAAAGTGACTTTTTACAGACTTATCAGATTATTTGTGTATTTTCTTATTTTTTACAGACATATATCGAAATATACAGGCGTGTTCAAAAGTTAAGACACAAAATACAACTGATGAATAAAAGTTCAAGTTATTGAACTAAAATATATAATTATTCGCATCAAAGTTGAATTTATAATTAGCTAAGTTAACATATAGAATTTCTCATATTATAAAATAAACTTATTTCTGCACCACTTGATACATCTCATAATCTGTAATGTTAAAATATATTCGCTGTTCATCAGAGCTCAATAGATCATAGTTGTAGGAGAATTTATTACAGTAATTATTATTAAAAGTATTAAAAATCAGAATTATTAAAATCAAAACTATACAGAACTAAATTATGATTATCTCCAAAAATTGAACACAAAGTGCATAGCACTTTAAACTATGTTCTTGTTTATATTTGCTTAGAACTCTATTGGTAGCTTGAATGTTATCAAAATTAAATCTAAATAACAAGCTATTTAATAAATTTGAATAGCTTTCCAAGAGAATTCCATTCAAATAAATTATAATCTCTTTCTGATCTTTTACATATATGAAAACAACTTTTGAATCTTTATTGTCATATAAATAATAAAAATCAGTATATTTAAGCCATTATGATTATCTTGTAATAATTATTGAACTTGAATTAACTCATTTTAACTCAAATCAAGTTGAATTATAATTTGAAGTATACTCAAGTTAAAATATAATTCAAAATATGAGTTAACTCGAGTCAGATAATTCAACTCAAGTAATTTACAGTGATTTACATATAATAGAATATAAAATTAACTTACTGAATTTTTATTTCTATGATTATTAGTTTGAACAAAATAAAAAAAGTGTTTATTTGAAATCTTGAAACTACTAATATTTTTTAAAAATAATTTAGCAACAGATTATTTTGTTGAATAAATTAAAATTTATAATTAGTAGATTTCTTATATTAAAAAACTTTTTTCTATAATGAATTCAAATTTAAATTACTAATTAAAAATATTCTATTCTATAAATCTATTTATTTACTAATTTTTATAAAAAATTTGAGACTCTAAAGAATTGAATCTATATTATGAGTATTAATTCATATATTAATATTTTTAATATAAATTTGTTTCTTTAGAGTCTTAAATTTTAATGAATTTTTTATAAAAATTGATAAATAAATAGATTTTATAAAGTAAAATATTTTTAATTAGTAATTCAAATTTGAATTTGTTATAGAAAAAAAGTTCTTTAATATAAGAAATCTATTAATTATAAATTTTAATTTAAATTATTTTAAAAAATATTAATGATCTCAAAATTTTAAATGAACACTTTTTTATTTTGTTTAAACTAATAATCATGAAAATAATAATTCTAGTAAGTTAATTTTTGTGTTCTGTTATATATGTAAGTCATTATATAACTTGAGTCAAACTTGACTCAAGTTAGAGTAATCACTTGAATCAAAATATCACAAACTTGAGTCAAAAAAATTATAATTTAAGTCAAGTTTAACTTGAATCAACTTGAGTTAGTTCAAATATAAGTTCAATTACTATATAATTATACTTATATTTATTATATACTATTGGATACTCAACTAATTTGTTATAAAATATTAGTATTATATTATTATAAAACTATTCATAAAGTAAATAAATAATAAAGTTATATTTATTAATAATAGTATTATTATAATAGTAATATAAATATTACAAATTTCAAAAATAATTAAAAATATAAAAATATTCATATTATAATAATATTATTTCACTTTTTTATTATTTTACTTTTTAATTATTTTATTTTTTCAATATTTTACTTTTATATATATTATTTTATTTTCTAATTATTTTACTTTTTTAATTTTTTATTTTTATATATATTATTTCACTTTTTAATTATTTTACTTTTACAATTTTTTATTTTTATATATATTATTTCACTTTATAATTATTTTACTTTTTCAATTTTTTATTTTTATATATATTATTTCACTTTTATTTATTTTACTTTTTTAATTTTTCACTTTTATATATATTATTTCACTTTTTAGTTATTTCACTTTTATATATTATTTTATTTTCATATAATTAATTATTTTATTTTTATCTATTTAATTTACTTTTTATATTTTCAAAAAATATATAAATAGAAATGCTATCTGAGCCTTAACTCAACATGTTGTAACTAAAAATAAAAATCTCTCTTAACAAAAATCTTCTTTCAAATACTTCTTGCCTCTTATATTTTCTTTATACATTTCAAATCTTGTGTATAAGTAATCTTATATTGTATTGAACTTAACAAATTGCTAACAGCTTTATATCATATTCACTAAGCAAATTGCTGTTATTAATTTTGGGCTTTATATTGTATTGTACTGAACAAATTACTGTTATTGGATTATTGAGCTTTATATTATATTGTGCTGAAAAAATTGCTGTATTAGAATTATTGAAATTGGATTTATAAGTATTTTACTTTTTATTATTTGAATTTTTAATTGTTAATGAATATTTCTTACTTGTGAAAAGAACAAAGTGAAAGAATTTTTGTTATTGTTATTACTAATTATATTACCTTAGTTCTAGAAAGCTTTATGCAAGTATAGAATTACTTTTAGAATTCCCTTTATTATTCTCTCTCCTCTTTGATCTTTACTCTCTTCCACATTATTATTTCTTTTTAAGTAAACACAATTTCTGTAGAAATTGGCATAGACCTTAGATATCCCTCTTTTCTTTTAATATTTTCATTATCAGTTTATATCCTCTCCCAACTCAGGTTCTTGTTTGTAAGCTAATTTCACAATTAGTGAACAAACTTGTAACAATAGGTTGTTATTTTGCAAATAAAGATCATTTAAAAAATTCTCGCGTAATTTCATCAAAATTTGCCATATTTTATGGTGATTTTTTGATAATTAATTTTTATATTTATTTAACACAAAGATTTAAAATGGTCGAATAACATATCGATATTAATCTTTAACAAAGCCATAATCAACATTTTGACCTATAGAATCAATTATTTTTCTATTCTGTTTGTTTTGTTCATACATAATCGATTAAATAAAATTTTTTGGTATGGTGCAGGAACTCTTAAATCGACAATATGTTTCCATGTTGAAAATTCCATCAACTT
Source organism: Ambispora gerdemannii (assembly GCA_910591945.1). Taxonomy (NCBI): domain Eukaryota; kingdom Fungi; phylum Glomeromycota; class Glomeromycetes; order Archaeosporales; family Ambisporaceae; genus Ambispora; species Ambispora gerdemannii. Next base: position 19,756 of record CAJVPL010000254.1, read on the forward strand.
CTTAACTCGAAAGTAAATCCAAAATTTGACTGGCAGTATTATCAAGTAAGTCCTCTTCTATAACATCAATGGTTAAATTTTGGATTTACTTCTGAGTTAAGAAGTTGATGGAATTTTCAACGTGAAACATATTGATTTAAGAGTTCCTGTATCATAATACATGTAACAAAGTTGCAAATTCCCATTGATTCACCCCCTGACCGGCAATAATTCATCATGATCTGCAATATTTAAAAAACCCTATAGCCAATTAAATCGCAAGATCAAAAATAAACAAAACAAATGCTTATTTTTTAAATAGCTTATACATGTACGCATATAAATCATCTCGTGACAACGAAAATTTGCCGGTATTACTGGTACGTAGTTACTCACCAGACATGGACATAGTCATTATGTTATGTAGGTAAAGCAATTTCTTGGCAAGTGAGAAAGCTGGTTTAATAATTAAAAAATCTTGCATTTATTCGAACCAAACGTTGATGGCAACGATGTCGGGGGATGTTGTTCATTTAATTTTGCGATTTTACGATCCACACTGACGATCGCCAAAAAAAGCATTTTTAAAGTCAAAAACACGAACGAGTATTTTATCGATCGTAATGGCCATGTATTAATGATAGAAATTCAGAAATCACTGTCACTGCAAGGATTCAAATAAAAACATTATCCTCAGATCACTCGACTCTTTTGTCTTTTATATCGAGGAAAAGGCATGAGTGATATCGATATTGAGTCTGAGATTTGACTTAGAATCTCGCCGGATGCGGAGCTAAGATTTGGACAAAAATAAAGTGCGACGAAATCTCCGAATAATGATAACGATAAAATTGACACGACTTTGAGTTTAACTAAAAAGTCATTAACTTGTTTCAATGCTTAGGTTAATGAGTAAACTATTTAATTTTAATTTATTGTTTAGGTATTGCGAATACAATTCTATAAATTAATATCAAATGAAAAAATGACCTTTCAGGCCAAAATCTTTCAGCAAAAATTATTATTATGATATTCGGCATGACAAAATATCTTTTCGATTAAGAACAAATTCATGATGAAACGCTTTCAACAAAATCAAGAAGAACGCTGCTCTTTGTTAGAAGAAACTTAAAAATTTTTGTCCATTGTACAATGGCCAAAAGCGGCTCTATTTTTATTAAAACACATTGAGTTACATTGATCAAAATTCATTTATTTTATCTTGAATTGTTAATATAATTTATTCAAATCTGTAGTTTATATTGATTTTTGTTTTTCGCGTACGTTTGAGAAATTGTTATCGTTTACTTACTATGTTTGTTGATTCATGCAATATTTATAGCATATTTATAACGTGTTTCATCCTCATTACGTCTACAACATACTTTTGTTACATTGTGTGTATGGCTTCCTATTAATATCTCTGGAATGATATAAGGAAACACTCAGTAACTTTTTCATCTGCTAGGCCGGTAATCCCAAAATTAGCAATGAGAAGTATCAATACGTATATTTCCAGAATGAAAGTCATAATGCTCACGCTCTCCGATAATATAAATTGAATGACTCAATTGTTTTCTTCAAGTCAATTCTTCGTAATATATTTGTTAATAGCCATTTTTATACCCATTACATTAAGTATACATTCGTACTAGGTGGGGTTTTAGTTGTTCTATACTTATTCCAAAGTAAGATCACTGAACTTCAGAGCAGTCCGAATCTATTTTGAAAAGCTTAAAATAACGCACTTTTTTAGAATATCGATATCTACGTACATCAATTGATCTATCGATATCGATATGCGTACATGTACAGGTACTCGAAAAAGGATTTATAACAGATATCTAACGCTAATCTTCATTCGATAATACGTATATCGATGTTAATATGAACTTCTACAATGAAAATCAAAGACAACGATGAATTTGATGATTCAAAATTCCACGAAGGATTATCAATAATCATTCGACGAATACTTTCTTCCGAAAATAAAGAATTGAAAGATATAGCTTTAAAAATGAAATAAATTATCCAAAATGAAATTGATAGCACCAGAAAAACATCATTACTATCTATTTATAAATATGAATTATTTGTCGATTTTGTTATCAATATGAAATAGCATTAATCAAAGAGCCTAGGCTTATTTATCTTATTTATGAAGAGTTATGTACCAAAAAGAATAGTTCTTCAAAAATTCTTTTGGAACCTTTTAAACAATTTGAAAAAAAATAGAATGAAAAAAGATCGTGGAATATTTGATTGGCATTTGAAATTAGGTGAAAACGAAGATATCCAAATACAGCGCATTCTTGGTTTCTGTTATCGAAATGGTGTAGGAACACAAAAAGATAAGAAAAAAGCATTTGTGTGGTATTTGAAATCAGCAGAGTGGAGATGTTACTGCACAATTTAATCTTGGTTGGTGTTATCAAAATGGAATCGGAACACGAAAAAAGCATTTGTGTGGTATTTGAAATCAGCAGAGGGTGGCGATGCTAGTGGACAATTTAATCTTGGTTGGTGTTATCGAAATGGAATCGGAACACAAAAAGATGAGAAAAAAGCATTTGAGTGGTATTTGAAATCAGCAGAGGGTGGTAATGCTGGTGGACAATTTAATCTTGGTTGTTGTTATGACAATGGAATCGGAACACAAAAAGATGAGAAAAAAGCATTTGAGTGGTATTTGAAATCAGCAGAGAGTGATAATGCTGGTGGACAATTTAATCTTGGTGGTTGTTATGACAATGGAATCGGAACACAAAAAGATAAGAAAAAAGCATTTGTGTGGTATTTGAAATCAGCAGAGGGTGGTGATGCTACTGGACAATTTAATCTTGGTTGGTGTTATCAAAATGGAATCGGAACACAAAAAGATGAGAAAAAGCATTTGTGTGGTATTTGGAATCAGCAGAGCGTGGTGATGCTACTGCACAATTTAATCTTGGCTGGTGTTATCGAAATGGAATCGGAACACAAAAAGATAAGAAAAAAGCATTAGAGTGGTATTTTAAATCAGCAGAGAGTGGTGATGCTACTGCACAATTTAATCTTGGTTGGTGTTATCAAAATGGAATCGGAATACAAAAAGATGAGAAAAAAGCATTTGTGTGGTATTTGAAATCAGCAGAGGGTGAAGATGCTACTGGACAAGCTAATCTTGGTTGGTTTATCGAAATGGTATAGGAACACAACGAGATGAAAAAAAGGCATTTGAATTATTTTTAGAATTATCTAAGGTTACAATTACCGGAGTACTCGATCTTGGTAGATGTTACTATCACAGCGAGGGAACTAATAGATATTTACAGAAAGCATTTTCGTGTTTCCAAACATCGGCAGAGTCAGAAAACTTTGATGCTCGCAATGCTCAGCATTTTCTTGCAGAATGCTATTTTCAAGGAAATGGAACAAACAGAAACGAGAAAAAAGCATTTGAATGGTATTTAAGATCCGCTGAATCTGGGCTGAATATCTCTCAATTCAAATTGGCTGAATGTTACCAATACGGTTTCGGAATTCCAATTGATCTTAATTTAGCATTAAAATGGTATCAAAAAGCGCATGTAAATGTTCACGATCGAGCAGGAGAGCTGGTTGAATATTTTGATTTTGAAAAAATATATTCGTGTTTTTAAATTTTTAGTTAAAAAAGCTGCTCATATTATTTTTTCATTTTCTTAATCACGAAAATTTTACCAGAAACCTTTCGAGCAACATTTAGTCAGCATATATCAAATTCAATATTCAATAGAAAAATTCAATAAGATGTTCTTTATGCAATTATTAAATATTTTCATCCAAATCCACTTACATATAAACATAGAACATCAATCTGAGTTTTTTTCATTAGTTACAGTGTTATTGACTTACTACTTATATCCAGGTCATTTTGTCTATGCATTTGTATTTTAGTTATAAATTTTTAGACAGTGATCACAAAAACTTGAAATTTTAGTATAACATACTTCAAACCATTTTAAAGTAAAGCTTAAAATATAAAATTATAATTTTTCATTAATTTTTGCACTATCAATAAAGTTGCAGTGATATACTTTTTTCATGCAAATTATTGGTTTTTTTGAAATATTATGTTGTAGCTGTAACTTTTGAGTGAATGAGTAAAAAGATTTAAAAATCTAGTATAACATATTTCAGAATATGCTTAGAACACTAGTACAAGTTTTTTCATTAGTTCCCCCACTATTATTTCAAGAAAAAAGTGTTCAGTGACTTTATTCCACCATGTATCACGTCCGTTTACGGAATTGTCATCTTTTACTTGCTATCATCTCATACACATGGACAAAATAAACGGTAATAATATATCTCTGTCCCGTAAAATTTTTCATAACGTCTACAACATGCATTTGCTGTATTAAAAGAGATCCTTATTATTTACTCGTAACAATAGATGTCATAAAAGGCTTCTTTTTTATGCGCTCTGTCATAGAAATCGATGTTGCTCTTCTTTTAACACGCACAGATGGAAGTCAAACTAACGATATCAACGATAAATGCCTCGTACCATTTACGAGTATCTCATTTACATGTACATGTTTCACGCATAATGATAAATCGATTTACGGAAGCGAATGATATCGATATACGTTTTTTAAACAACACTGCCACTTAATAAAATAAACTCGAATGGCACCTAAAATAAATTTCGAATACTCATGATAGTAGTAAATGTTACGATTGTAAACACTATCACTATAAATACTGCGATGAGTGTTCAGTTCACAATATTCATGATTGTAGTAAAGGTTACGATTGTTAAAAAAGTAATTTACTGCTATGGATGTTTCTGTCTGTATCACAAACGAATTTAGGCAGCTGAATGGTCTAGCGAATCGACTGTCTACTAATGAATGCGACAAAATTGCTGGTGAAAATCGCAGTTCATTCGATCAATTTATAAAGCAACTTGGTTGGACGGACCATCGAATAAGTACCCTAAATGGGATCATGTAGAAAATAAATTTGAACGAGATGGAGAAACCAACGTTGTGTTGAAATCATTACACAATTCAAAGCAAATTACATAAACGAGGTAAAATGAAGGTGTAAGTAGTGATGGGCTGAACTATACTATACGCACATATATGCGTACGCATAGTTAACAATCAATATTCTTCGTTGAGTACGAGAGTATAAATAATAGTTAACTTACATAGATACATGATCGTCAATATTATTATTCATATTTCCTCGAAGTGCTATATGGAAACATTTTAAACAATTGGTCATGTTGCAACAACGAACGGAATGTAGTGAGCAAGAACTTGATCAGATAATAGTGATAATAATAGTGATAGTTGTTAAATATGTATGATATGATATGAACATTAATTTACTATTTTAGGTAATTATATGTATGTACTATATTACTATATAAATACTATTGTTATACATGTACATACATGCAATCGAATCGCTATACTTGTTCAGTATGTACATGTATAGCGATAGAACATGTATTTGACTATATCGATATGCGTACGTATTGCCATCTCTCTAAATATATAAGATCTGACTCCGCCCACCAAATGGTCGTTCACCTGTGGCAACCTTGTATTAGTCACCCCAAAACTACAAATATCTGCAGCTTTAGACCAAATAAAAAATTGGTGTCATATACATGTATAACGAACGGGTCTTTGTGTTAACATGCATCTAATCATAAACATAATCCAAGTCACATAGTAAATCTCAATAATTTAATTGATCATTGTAAAATCAATCCTAATTAATGTAAATTTAACAAAATCGATAGATAGATATAATATAAAACCTTACAAATCTTATATTCAGATAATCAATTGGAACATCAGTTTGGAATAGTCTTTGAAATCGAGTTTTCTTTCGTCGTTAATGTTACCGTTACTGGTATAAAGAGAATCGATTATCGAGTCAATCCGGATTTCAAATTTTACTACGAAACGTGTAATTGCCAACCTTAGCGAAATTCCCTCAAAATTTGAAAATAAATTATGTGCCCATTCATTGTCTCAAGCAAAAATGACGCATCATGCGCGATGATAATCAATTTGAACACTAATGATTTGATTCATTAACGGAGGAATTGTTTGTTATATGATAGCCTTTTGACTCGGTGGCTCAAAAAAATGGTACGAATGGAGAGAATTGATCACTGAGTCAAATTTTATTACGTGTAGTTATTCTAATGAGCTAAATATGCCGCCTTGCCAAAAAAAAATAAACTAACGCTAAATTTTGCGTCAATTATGCTTGTGCTAGGATAGGAATCGATTCTGAGAATCGATTTTAAAGACAAAATCGATTAATAACGATTGGAAATCATGATTTTTGCTTGTGAAAAACATGGCAAATGTTACATCGCACGGCACGACAAACTACTTGTTATTCAACAAAAATGTTAATATTGATAATAACCAAGAAAATATTGCCAAGAGTTTAATCTGATAGTGATACAGTAATTGATATTGATCCAAACTTTAATGATATTTGTGAAACAACAGAAAATACACGGATACAGAATCTCAATCCGATGACAATACTTCAATTGTCTCTATACTATCTTTACCACATATATAGTATCTTTACGAATTCAACTAATCAAAGTACAACTTCAAAAATTCCAACGAAAAGGAGAAACATTGATATGCAATTAAAAACAAAACCAAAGTCCAGTTATGTCATCGCCGTCGTCGTCGTTATTGCTGTTGTCGTCATCATCGTCGTCGTAATAATGCTCGAGAATCGATTCCTATGCCTAGTTTGTGTATCTTGATGAAAAATTTGCTTAAATTACACACATTATAAAAACACAGCGAAATTCCCTCATTTTAAGCAGATTGGCTCCGAAAAGGAGTTAGCAGGGAAATCAAAAACGCTTTCCACGAGTGTCAATTCATTATCTCATACAGTGTACACTAAATACCTGATCAAAGACAAAAAGTAAAAATGGCGCATCGCACATAAAAGTATATTACATGTTTTAATCTATAATGATACGCATTATCTAAAATTAGAATGTAGACAATCAATTTAAAGAAAAAGTTGTGTGGAATCGTGATTTTCTTATGAAAATAAAACGTTATCGTTATCATCTCTAATGATTTATTCGAAATAAAAATATCGTGTAAAAAACCCATCTTGAAATCGAAACATTATTCGTCTTTTGAAATCGACAGCTATGAAGCTAAATATGTTAGCTTAATGGATTATTGTTTCTCATTGTCATCATATAATGGCTTATATCAATTCATAGTCATAAAGACCACATGTTTCTTTCGTAGCTTTTTAGACAGTATGTTTGGATTAACTATGAACTTGACTTACGCATTCAACAATGTGATTGTATTGTACTTTATTCTATTTCAACAATGGTTTTGCTAAGTTATATGTCATCATTGCTAAAGTTTATATTAATCTATAGTCATAAATACATGTAAATTTATTACATGAATAAAATTGACTATGAATTTGACTCTTGGACAATGACTTTGCTAAATTTTATATCCATTCATAGTTATGTACTTTTATAGTTGTAAAGTCAGGCGCTTTTTAGACAGTATCGGTATAGTTGGATTTGGATTAACTATGAGCTTAACGTTCAACAATGATATCGCAAGACTTTATATAATCAGCATTTGTGTTACTCTTCACGTGGTAAAAATTTCAGCTATGGTGCATGTTTGTATTTTATAAAATGGATAAACTTCTTTACTAAGAAATAAATACAAAATTTAATCCGTAAATATGCGGTATATTCCATCATATTTACGGATTAAATTTTGTATTTACTTCTTAGTAAAGAAGTTTATCCATTTTATAAAATACAAACGTTTGATGGTATGCACCATAATTTTAATAAATTAGAAGGGGTCTGTTACTTGGTGTATAAAAGTGCCGTCATAAGATTATATTAGAGGTAACGAACAATTAAGGTATGAAGCAGTACCCTAAAATTATGCATTTATTTATATATCATTTTATATAAATGCGTTACTTTAGGATACTTTTACCCAAAGCTATTTTATATTGCAAAAATTTTATTACAAGCCACTGTATTTTTTACTATTAATTTTACAATATAACATCTGAAATCGAGTGTCCCTATTATCATTCATCTGGTTTATATAGTAAAAGAGAGAATTAGAACTACGAAAAAAAAGTATCTCTATGTAACGTACTCATTTGAAATAAATAAAATAAACTCTAAATATTCGATGACAAATAGCGCGTTTTTGCTTGCTAATTGCGTGCTTGCAGTTTAAATGAGAAAGAACCATTGTGAGAGAATAACTGTATCAGACAGATATATTATTTATTAACTGTTACTATTTTAAAGCGTAGAACTTCTATGATTTATGTAAAACCTCTATATATGAACATCTATATTTAGGAACACTTAGTTTGTAAATTATTATGAGCTTATGAAAAGGTTTGACTGCCTATACATATTAATACATAATATCGAGAGAAGATATATAATATATCGCCACCCTGGAAAATTATTTTAATTTTTCAATCTTCACAAATCCAACATAACAAAAACAAAAATGGATAACTACATACAAAACAATATCGTGAAAGCGAAAATTGAATTATCAGGTCTTAGTTGTTCTAGTTGTGTTCGATCAATCGAGCAAAATTTAGAGAAATTGCCAGGAGTCTTGAAGATATATGTAAATTTGTTGATGAGTAATGCTACTTTGGAATTTGATCAGACACAGATTACAATCGATCGAATTACTCAAACTATTCGAGATGCTGGGTATACAGTTGAACATGTTAACATCGGCAACAACAATAATGACCGTTCTAGTTTTACGTCAATTAGACAACAAGGCTCATTAATATCTGAATCTCTATCAAACTTTGAGGATATATCTAAAGAAATTTTAAAAAAATCCTCTGATGATACAATGGTAGAAGAGTATAACAATATAAATTCAAAATGCGCTCTGCTTCCACCACCATTAACATCAACAAATTCAACGCGTGCAATGGCAACCGCACGATTAGAAATTACAGGAATGACGTGTGCATCATGTGTTAGTTCAGTACAAACAGCAATAGAAGGCTTGGACGGAGTGGGAATTACGCAAGTGAATTTACTCACCAATGAAGCAACGGTAAAATATAACCCAGATATAATTGGTACGCGTAATTTAGTTGAAGCAGTCACCGAAGTTGGGTTTGAAGCTAAACTAATACTGTCGACCACAAAAAATAAGAATCCCGGAAATACGATACGAGAACGTGCAGAAAAAGAGCAACGACGATTAAAAGAGCGATTTATCCTGTCACTTTGGTTCGCTATACCCACTTTCATAATTTCAATGATATTTATGACTGCTCTGCCAACCTCCAATGAAGTACGCATGGCATTTATGAAACAAATCATACCGGGATTAGAAGTGGGAACATTAATACTTTTCTTATTGGCAACACCTGTTCAATTCTATCTCGGTGGTCCATTTTATGTGAAAGCATGGAAATCATTATATTATGCGCGGATTGCAAATATGGATACACTGGTGACAATCGGTACGACAATCGCGTATGTCGGATCAATTGTGAATGTTGTTGTCCCGGTAGCATATAAGGATGATCGACCAAGGCAACAATTCTTCGAAACTAGTGTTTTATTATTCACGTTTATTTTGCTGGGAAGATGGATGGAAGCAAAAGCAAAGGGAAAAACATTCGAAACTATAACGAAATTAATGGAATTACTACCAGATAAAGCAATTTTGGTGAAATTTGATCAAAATGGAGAATTTGATGATTCGTTTACTGAACATGAAATCGATTCGGATTTAATTCAAAGCAAGTTATTTGATCCATATTATTAGATGGTAATTTAGAGTTGCTTTTAACCAATTTTTTTTACATAATTCTAGTCGATGATATACTTAAAGTGAACGCGGGAGGAAGAATTCCATGCGATGGTTAGCATTAAATTAATTCGAATTCTTGGTTAAGTATGAATTATTATATTGCAATATTTAACCGAATAACCAATTAATTAGGGGAAATATATCGTGGAACAACGACATTAGATGAGTCAATGATAACTGGTGAATCAATCCCAGTATCGAAAGAAATTGGTGATATCGTAATAAGCGCAACAGTAAATCAAACATCAACAATTTGGATAAAAGCAACAAAAGTTGGCACCGATACAACAATATCACGTATAATAACTCTCGTACAAGAAGCACAATCAAGTAAAAAAGCACCGATCGAAGAATTCGCTGATAAAGTATCACACATCTTTGTCCCAGTTGTGATTGCAATAGCAGTGTTTGTGTTCGTAGTGTGGGTTGGATGTGGTGGAACTGGTAGAATCCCAAGTGATTGGTTAGACACAGACCAGAATTATGTGATGTTTTCATTATTTTTTGCTATTTCTGTGATGGTAGTAGCGTGTCCTTGTGCGATGGGTCTTGCTTCACCAACTGCAATCATGGTAGGCACAGGAATAGCAGCAAAACTTGGAATCTTGATAAAAGGAGGAGGAGAAGCGATTGAACTAACAAACAAAATAGATGTGATTGCATTTGATAAAACGGGAACTTTGACTTTTGGTAAACCAAAAGTTATCGACTCGAATTTTTTCTATCCCAAAAAGCCAATGGAAAATGCACGACAATATGAACAATTGATAATCAGGATTGTCGGTTTAGTTGAATCGTCAAGTGATCATCCATTAGCAAAAGCTGTTGCTCAATTTATCATGGAGCAAACCATGGAGCGAAACCTGAATGTTTCATCGTATCTTGAAACAGATAAGCCTGTTCTCGACTTACCATCGAACAACGTGACATTAGATACTGTTACCGAAGTACCTGGTAAAGGACTCGAAGCAAGAGTAAAAGTTGATTTCGCACCTCCGAGTTTATCGGGTTCAAACCACGACACGACTTCATTATATTACGATGTGTTTATCGGAAATGAAAGATGGTTACGTGAACATAATTGCATTTACCCGGCTCAGATAATAAATCAAGAAGCGGAAAATACGCTGTGGAATTGGAAGTTAAGCGGTTCTTCGATCGTGTTAGTTGGATTGAGGAACTCATCGGAAACGAAAGGAGGATTGATATTGGCTCAGCTTGCTGTGGCGGATACACCGAGACCAGATGCAGCGAAAACTGTTGCAGCATTGAAATCACGGGGAATTGATATTTGGATGATTACTGGGGATAATCCGATCACCGCAAAGGCAATTGCAGTACAAGTTGGTATTGAGAATGTGTTGGCAGAAGTATCACCAGAAATGAAAGCGGAACAAGTTAAGTGGCTACAAAGGCGCGGTGCTTCATTTTATGATGAAAGTATTGAAAAAAGTAACCTTAAAGCAAAAGTCTCTAGACAGTTCTGGCGATTCAAAAACTCAGAATCAAAAGACCAACGACGTGCAATTGTCGCAATGATCGGTGACGGGATTAACGATTCACCTGCACTAGCACAATCAGATCTACCGATTTCAATAGCAAGTGCCACTGATGTTGCTATTGAATCATCGTCAATTATCCTTACGAGGTCAACTCTCTCGTCACTTATCACTCTAATCGCATTGTCACATTCCATAATACGCCGTGTTCGATTGAATTTCTTGTGGGCTTACCTTTATAATACATTGGCTATACCAATAGCAGCCGGTGTTTTTTTTCCCGTTTTTCATTTTGCTTTGAGACCTGAAATCGCGGGACTAGCGATGGCCGCGAGCTCTATAAGTGTTGTTTTGAGTAGTTTGTTGTTGAAACGCTTTAAAGAACCTTTAGTGCCCGAAATTAAAACTAGTTCTTATGGTATGGCAGCTTAACTGAACACTGAACTTACAAAGTTTCTAAGTCCAGTGGACCAGTGGCGCAGGTTTTGTACATGTCCAATCGATCCAGTGCATTGGTCCATACATGTAATAAATAATCTTTTCTTTTTTATTCCTTTATAGTAATTTATTACTATAGCATTTGAAAAATTGGAAAAGCTAATTAAAGTTTCATTTTTTTATTTTTTCTTTGTTTTATTTTTCGTGTATATTAAATCGAGTTTGTATACTATAATGAGAAACCTTTCGTCACGACCATTTTGAAAATGTCTGTGACGAATGACGAAACCTTTTGACCAATAAAATACAAGCTAGTAACTCACGATGCTTGACGTAAATACATATTTAAATATCAATAATACTGGCACATGTATTGATTTTCACGAAACCTTTCACTTTGAAAATGTAAGTGTCGAATGACGAATCGCCTGACGAATGACAATTTTGTCAAACTAAACCATAAAAACAATAGGTCAAGTCAAAGCTTTATCAATTTATCGGTTTATTTTTTGCATAATTTTTACCAGAGGTATATATATTTAAAGTTATACATTTTTCTGTTTTCATAATGCTGGCCAAAATTCAGTATAATTTTGATCCTCCATGGCCTTCGGCCAATCAAACACATGTACTAGATTTCTAATGATGCAACATTCTTTTAAATGGATTTGTACATGTGATCTAAGCTATTATAATCATTTTCTTTATTTTTAAATACTGTATTTAGTTACAATTTTTATTGTAAAATTTATCGTTATTTGTTAAACGATGTACTCAGTAAAGCAAACCTTAATTTTATAATTTAATTTCAAAAGCTTCAATTTCGTGATTTGTTAGATATCATGTCTATAATAATAAAAAGATAGCTTAACGTGTCGTGTATATAGAGTTTGGAACAGAATTTGGTCTTCGGATTTAAATCCAATTTTATTCAGTCCGAATTTAAATTCGAATATGAAATTTAATCAATACGAAGACCAGTTTTAATAAACCGGTGATATTCGAATGATGAAAACGGAGGGAGGATTATTTGTACTATAATCTACTGAAGCATAGCGAACTTAAATCGAATTGGTTAATCTTTAGAATTTATCACCGAATATAAATACATGTACATGTACGTACGGTGGCTCACACATATAACGGAACACGAAAATTAACTTTCTAGCATTTTTTATTTCCATGACTATTAATTTGGACAAAATAAAAAAGTGTTCATTTGAAACCCTGAAACCTCTAATATTTTTAAAATAATTTGACAACAGAGTATTTGTGAAATAGAGTGATTTAAATCAAAATTTACAATTAGTAAATTTCTCACATTGAAGAACTTTTTTTCTATGGCGGATCCAAATTTGAACCACTAATTAAAAATGTTCTAAGAGCATTGATTCATGTATTAATGCTCCTAGCATAGATTCAGACTTTAGGATCTTAAATATCTATATAAATTAAGTAGATTTTTATGAAAATTGGTAAATAAGTAGATTTTATAGAGTAGTACATAGAAAAAAAGTTCTTCAATGTGAGAAATTTACTAATTGTAAATTTTGATTTAAATCACTCTATTTCACAAAATA
>CAJVPL010000255.1:0-33146 GCA_910591945.1 Ambispora gerdemannii
AGTAATTATGAATTTTTTTGATGAAATGGTAACAGTATTTATTTAATTACTAAAAAGTGACTTAAGAAATCTTCTTATAATTTAATATGTATTTAATAAGATAATTACGATGATAATTATAGACAGGTAAAATATTATAAATTCAATTTATTAAATCATTTTAATGATATAATATCACAACGTGTGAGAGATCCAAATTATAAATATGACATTACAAACATATAAAAAGTCATCAATATAATATTACAACGTGTAAGAGATTATAAACATAATATTATAATTATGTGAGAGATTATAACAAAACTAAAATAAAACTTTAAAATTTAAATAATAAAATAATAAAAGGAATATTTAAATATTTTAAATGTATTAAATTCAAAAGGATATTATTATTAAAGAAGTTTATTTTTGAATTAATAATATTTAGAACTTAATTAATTAACTAATTAACTTGTTAATTGACTGAGTTATTGATTGATTTTTCTAAGTTAAAATACATGCTTTTTTTATATAAAATTGTTAAATCAAAACTACCAATGATATTCACAAGAAAATTGCTTATTTGCTTGCTTGCTCACTTGTTTGCTTGCTCACTTGCTTGCTCACTTGTTCGCTCACTTGTTCGCTCACTTGGTCACTCATCTTGTAATCTAATATAATATAGATCATCTAGTATAATCTAAATAAATGATCTACATATTATTTGTAAATAATAATATAAATATAATATAATATATAAATAATAATATAAATAATAATGTAATACAAAATGTAAATATAAAGATCTTAACTAATTAAAATATAAATATGTATTCTCAAAATTATCCAATAAGATTAAATGATAATTTTGACTAATAATTAATATGAAATTTCATTATACAACAATATTGTGTATTATTGTATTATATTATATTAATATAATATAAAAATATGTATAAATACAAGTGCTAATAATTAATAAAATTCAAGTTCTCTTGTTCTTATTTAATATTTTCTTGGTTTTATTTTAAGTTCTTTTGGTTTAATTTTAAGTTTATTTAGTTTGATTATGTTAATTTGATTTAATTTTAGAAATTAAAAGTAATTTTTGATTAAGTTTTCTTTTAGTTTAGTCTTGTTTTAAGTTTAATTTTATTATTATTATCTCTAATTTATTAAAAAAACATTTTTATTTCATCATAAATATCATTCAGTTATAAATTCAAAGTAAATTACTATAAATATAATTATTATTACCTTTTTAAAATACTTTCATATGCAAAAGTTCAAAAATAATAACAATATACAATATTATTAAATCAAAAAATTTCTGTTCAAAAATTAATCAAATTGCTTAATTTTTACAAATCAAGCAATTTGATTGATTTTTTTAATAAAAATTTTTTGATTTGATGTTATATATTTTATTTTTAAATAAAAAATATAATCAAATACTAAAAATAATATAAAAATTATATTCAAATATGTTTTATTTAATATAAATATTAATTATATTTTGTATAATTTTTATTAAAAGTAATTATTTATTAATTTTTATTTTTTATGTATCAATATTTTTGTATTGAATTATATTTTAAAATAAAATTCTAGTTATAACAAAAAAAATTACAGATTATTTGATTTGAAATAAATTTATTAAAATATCTAATTAATATTAGATATAAAGTATTAGGATTATAATTAGAACTAAGATTAAAATCATATATAAAATTATTTTTCTAATATTTTTTAATATGTTAAATTAGATTTAGATATTTATTTTTGTATTTTTTAATTTTCTTGTACCAAATTTGTTTTGCCAAATTAATAAAAAATTTGCTATATTTTTATTGATTATGTAGAATTTTTGCATATTCTTATTGATTTGATTAATTTAATATTACATAATTCATAATTTTTTTTGTCATAGCTAGAATATTTATTATAAGATTTGATATTTACTAATTTCTCTTTTAAGTTCTGATTGAACACAAATAATTTTCATTACTGATTGATTAACTATATACTGGATCTTTTAAATTAATCTGGCAAAATAAATTCAATACAAAAAAATTAAAAAAACAAATAATATAAAAAATACGAAAAATAAATGCTTAAATCTAATTTGAAACACTAATAAAAAATGTTGAAAAAATAATTTTACATATAATTTTTTTTACAATTTTATAATTTTAACACTAAATTAATCTTTAATATTCTTAACCAATCAAGAACTTAGAGAGAAATTAGTAAATTCTAAGATTTGCATTTTCAAACTTGGAGTTATGGCACAGTATTAATAATTTTGATGACTTCTATTTCATTTTTTCAAATGACATATAATCATCTTCTGGTTGAGAGTTAACTTCAGATATTGCTCCAATTTCCACCAAATATTGTGAGAGAACATCTGTTGAGAAGTTATCCATTTCTACTCAGACATGTTGGATGTTTCATAATGTGTTTAGAAAAATTGTCTATTGACAAGAAATATATAAAATTGTAGATAATTACAGTAATTTATTAACACATCTCTATAGCGAAGATTTTAAAAATCCCTTATTATAAACTATTATTAATAAAGAGTCTACTTCTTAACGAATTCAACGAAATTGAACGGAACCCTTCGTTAAAGTGAATTTCACTGTGTAGTATATAAATCCCGTCGATTTCATTGTAATAGATATGAGCTAATTGTGCTTTCCATTATCATTGTGGCGGCAATTTCATACTAACAAGTTTTTTCAAGATCATCACTAAACAAGCTAAGCGAAAGGAGAATGTTCTACATTCCCAAGAAATTCTTGGCAAACAAAAAGTTCACGTTATAAGGAATCGTAATATTTGCTTTTTCAACAATTGGGAGAAAGTTCGTCCGTATCAACAATTGGTCGATGTTATTGCATCACTGATGTTAATTCTCTTTCTCTTTCTTCAATTCTGCCACCTCAGGTGATATCAGAAATCAGTCTTCAAGTAATTTCACAAACAAACGGCTACCACCAATGTGGAGATGAGGTATTCTTTGACCCAATCACCAAAATCAAATTAAAAGCAACGAAGCAATCGTACAATTTTCTGGATTCCAAAATTGTTCCAACGAACCACTTAGATACCTGATCAATTGCGTGATATTTCAACATCCATTCATCCATTAGGAAAAGAAATGGAAACATGACCTTAAGAAACGAACCATTCGTCATGGTGGGAAATTATCTTTGCCCAATACGATTGAATTTTTTACTAGAAAGACTTTAAATGTAATTCAACAAGATGCATGGCAAAAGTAATTTAATGTTGACAGAATAATAACGAATTTTATTATTCTTGATGATACCAGAATATTCTGATCATGCAATTTTCCTCCTTTAATTGACTATGTATATAACATTTTTTGAGAATTATTAAAAACTAAATTAGTGAAATTGTTCAGTATCTTATTAACCTGTTACTTCTGTCATCATTTTTTTGTTTTAGCTTTCTTTTTTGGCGGTTCATTATCTTCTTGTTCACTTGACGATGATGATCCTGATCCTTGATAATTTTCATCGTACTCTTCTGCAACGTCACTATCACTTTCTTCCACCACGAAATCTTCGTCCACTATAATAAAAAATATTTAACGATAAAATCACGTAAAACACACGAGAAAACTTGAACTCTTACCGCTCTCGTCCTCGTCCTCTTCGTTATCAACTTCCATTGATTGAGGATCGCCACGTCGTCTAAACCGTGGCATGACTTCGTCCTCCTCATCTGTATCTCCAAGTTCTTCAATGGCTTTATAAGCAAACATACTCTGTAAATATTCAAATATACAGAATAACAACGAATTAATTCCGATTCGGAAAGTCCATTGATAAAATACAATAATATTAAAAGTAAGTACACATACATCTTCGGTCATGTCGTTTTGTGCGTTGATATTCTTAGACTTCATCCATTCTTCGATATTTTTATGCTCTTCCCTATATACAAAGATTATAATTCTTATATCAGAAGAAAAAAAAATCGAAAAAAACTCTACGAGACAAAATCCCACCTATTTATACTAGAGAACTGGATCTCCGTCTTATTCTTTAGATTAAACTTCAAGTCAAATGTTCGTGAACTAGACGCACTACTAGACACTCTTGAGAACGTGACACTGAGAATGTCCTGTATGGGAATAAACGTCGGCGGTTTCGGTATAAATAGAAAACATTTCTCGAGCGGGTAAAGATATCCTTCGTTGGCTTTCATTGAACATTTGAACGCAGAGTTTCCGTGATGACTGTACGTGCGCATTTAAAACAGCGAGTGTGGATTTTAATCACAGAAACAAATGGATATATAAAATATTGATGGGTTTTCGTAATGTTTACCTACGATATGACCCAGGTACAGTAACTTTTCTCTGTGTCAACCCTTTAAAGACACTACTGACCACCTCGAACAACGGTTTGTCTTCGTATTTTTCCTCTAATTTATTATTGTAATTTTTTTCGATCGTCTCTCTGTTGGAAAAAATAAATTCACGAATGTTAATTAAAAGCTTGTGACAATTTCTTGTAAAAATAACCGGATACATACTTGTCAATATTCAATTCCATATCAACTTTCATATCTTTGACAAATTGCGAGACGAGAAACGGGTACCGCGTTTGTCCTTGTCGAAGTGGTGGATCAAGTCCTATCTATTTAATATATAGTATTTATCTCGATCGATTAAACAAAACTCAAATTAAATAATTACTACAAACCACAAACATGACGTGGACATCATCCAACTTTGGTAATAGAAACAATTTTATGACGCTCGTATACTGAATTTTATAATCATACGTCTTGCCACGCAGTCGTAAAAACGTGGGAAACATATCGATATCGTAGCGTCCACTAATATAGATACAAAGAATAATTAATAAGGAAGACAAATAGTCGTTTGTAAGATTAAAAATTTACCGTGGTGTCAAAAGTAAAATATCCGAAAACAATATTATTCCTTCTCCGCTCACTTGTCCGAGATCTGCTTTTTCTTTAACCATTTCATGGAACATCTATCCAAAGGAATGAGAACAGAATACAATCGTGAATAATTACATCAGCAATATGTTTAGAATAGAAAAAACCTACAGAAGCAGCACTAATCTCTTCAGTAGCCTCTTCTTCCTCCTCCTCTTCCTCCTCCTCTCCTTCTGCTTTCTCTGACGTCTCTCCATTTTCTTTTATTTTCTCTTTACCCTTTGCCTTCTTTTTGTTCTTCTCATCATCCTCGCCATCACCTTCGTCACCGCCGGTAACAGTCACCGTGCCCGGGATATAAAATCTCATTTCTACTAATTCGTGGACCTGGGCTTTTTTTGATGCACCACGTTGTGCATCTTCATCCATTTGTTCGGGTTGCATGAATTCTAAGCTGACTTCATTTCTGCTGGCGAGATTGGTGTTCGCTACCTGGTTTAAGGGTAGTTCAAATGCTGTCTTGTTACCCACATTGAAAAGCAGTTGTGAACCTTTTTTTTGGATCAAAAATTTGAAATTAACCAGAATGTCTCTAATTAACTAAGAATTCATGGTAGAAATGATTCATGTTTTTGAGAAATAGTTGCGATTTATCTATTTACCTTGAAAATCCGTTTTTCCCCAGTTCCAACCTCTGACACTGAGTTCTTTGATTTCAAGGTTCAATCGATAATTTAATTTTATTAATTCTCTCAATGTATCGAAATCCTATTAAACAAAAAACCCAACAAAAATCAAAAAAATGCAAGAATCGGGATTTATTCCGGACATAATAAATTAGTGTTTCGGGCGAAACTCGCCCAATTTGATCTACGAGGTGCTTCCAAATTAGGGTTTTGGATAGTTTCGGATTTATAGGACGAAACTGAAAGTTCACTGGGTGAAACGTTTCGGCTTTTGAAAAACAGCTTCGCCCGAAACACTATGATAAATCTTTTAAATGCCCAAAAATACTCACATCCCTGAGAAACCCATCAAATTTCAATGCGTCCCCGTTTTTAAGTTGAATTCGCAGTTGGTAATTACGAGCCACATGAATCCATTGCATTCTTTTGAAATCCTCCGCGGGAACGGTTAATATTGTCTCTGCTATCGGAGTTTTCCAACCTAGACCTATAGGCGCGAGTTTGAGTACTCCTGGTTCTGAGGCAAGGTCGTGGTAGATATTGTCAAATTGAATCGATTTTGTTTCTCCCATTGTTTCTTTATGGTTTAGAAATGAGACGGAAAATATTATCGAATCGAAAAAGTTAGAGGTGGGACGCGTCGTTTTATGTTGAAAAATAGACGAATCGGATTAGATGTTAATTTTATTATCGCGGAAAAATTTCCGAAAATTATAAAGAATCTAACGCCAATATTTTGCATAGACAACAATACCAAACAAATAATAATGGCCCAAATAATACTTGGAAGTTCGAATCGTCAACGCCTCGAACCGTACCTCCTCCTCTCAAAATCGGCAAAAGGAGCTGCATCCGTGAAGCTAATCAAGGAGGCACTCGCAGCACCTGGGGTATACGTGTTTGCAGAATTGTTGGAAATGCCAAACATTGTCGAGGTATTTTAGTTGTTTAGATAAAGTTACAGAGTAGGAGACGAAAAAGGAGAATTATCCTTTACACGAAAAAAGTTCACTACGGTTAAATTAAATTTAACATGCTTTGATTTATTTACTTATTTTAAAAGCTCAAGGACACTGATAATGAACAACATATGTCGTATCATACTTTATTGCGTTTGTTTTCGTATGGGACGTATAAGGATTATAAAGGTGACTGAATGAACATTAATTTCGATTCTACCGATTCCTCGCTATTTACTTGTCTCTCTTGAATATTAATTTTTTATTAATTATTCTTCGATGATGATTTTTATCGTGTAGAAAATGCTGAGACATTGCCAAAACTAGAGACAGCCCAACTTAACAAACTTAAGCATTTATCCATCGTTTCTTTGTCAGAAGAATCACGAGTAAATTTAGTTTCTTTTATCTTTTTCTCTCTTTGTCTTATCTTGAATTGCTTGCGTCATCTCACTCGATAACGATAATACTGATAAAACAAAAAAAAAGACAATCCCATACGATATACTCTTGCAGTACCTCGACATCTCAAATGTACGTGAGCTCGAAGATTTGATCATCGAGGCAATCTACCAAGACGTGATCAAAGGTAAACTAGATCAGAAAAAGAAGCAGCTAGAGATTGAGTATACGATGGGTAGAGACCTTCGACCTGGTCAGATTGATCATATGTTGCAGGTGCTTGCTGCGTGGTATGTTAATGTTAATTTTTGCAAACTGCTTCCGTTTGTCGACTTGAAAGACTACTTCTCAGTAAGGTTTATTGGATTTCATTCCTTCTTCCATCCCGGCCGGTTTCACATATATACATATATATATGACAATAATACGCTCACAAGGTCTCAAACATCCGAAGAAATACTTAGAAATATTGAAGCAAAAATTCAACATGTCAAAGACGCAGCCGCGGCCAATAAAGGTGAGAAAGAGAAATACGAGGCGGAACTGGAGAAGGCACGAAAGAATGTTAAAGTTACAAAGAACAGTGGCGGGATTCTTGACCATGGTGGAATGGATCAGATGGATATTATACCTGGTGGGATCGAACAGTTCCATAGTCACGAGTACGCGGATGAGAATTCAAGAGGTTCCCGGGTTGGAAAAAGGTATTTATTTTTTCTTGAAACCTTTGTATACTTTTTTATTTTTTTCGTCGAGTGTCGTAAAAAAATGAGATGGAAAGTTTTTTGGAACGGACAAAGATTGTGTTTTTTTTTATTTGTTTGTTGGCAAAAGATGCACTACCTTTTTTTCTATGTCAATTTTGATATCTTGCTGAACCGTTGTGAACAGGAAACGTAATCGACATCGTTGAATACAAAAAAACGTTTCCTTTCTTCCTTTTCCCACCCCAAATATACATACACACTTTACTCGAATGTTATCGTCATCATCTCAATTAAAACCAAAAAAATAAATAAATACAGGGGACCAAAACGATTCTTACCCGTACCCGGACGCCGATAGAATGTTGTTACCACCATCTATGCGCACGCTTGAAGTCATTGTCGTCGTGGTCGTCTTCGTTGTTGTGTTTAATAAAAAAAGAAGATTTGTGTACCATAATAATATTGAAAATATTTTATATGTTGGATGTCTGATTGAGGCCATTATCACCACCACCACTATAACAACACAAACCACCACAACACGATTAATTAATATCTGGGGAAATTCTAATTGGAATATTTCACAAACAAGTTAATTAACTATATTTGTGCTAGCTACATTATTGATAATAGAGAAAGGTGACATTTGCTTTTCTAGTCATTCATTCTGATAAATAATCAATATGTAGAAGATGTTACAAAATCTAAATAATATATCGATATCATTTGAATATTCTCATTGTTGAGTACAATTACGGTCAAAACTGGATATAACGAAGGTGACCGGATAATTAGTAAAAATTTTTGGAATCTTCGTTATATAGAGATTTACTATACTTTTTTATTATAACGAACTATTAAGTTATTGCAAAATTCAAACTTCGTTATATCGAGCTTTTAATTACACTTCGTTATAACCAGAGTTCGTTACAACCAGGTTTGACTGTATACAGCGAACTCCGTTTAATGAATCCGGGGAGGAATTAAGACAAATATATTCTCACGGTGCATACCGATCGCATATACATATTTTTCTGCTAAAATAGCCACCCAAATGGAATAAACGTAATGAATATCGGGAAAAGTATATTGTTTTTGTCTATCATTATGAAATACTGTGCATACTTGCATATTTCTATATATGTATCTATTTAAAAAGCTAAAAATAACATGTGATGATTAGTGGCAGTTTTTTTCTTTATATAAGTATCGTGTGTTGAACTATTGCACACTAAAATTGATATTTTTAAATATATAAAAAATGGATAAATTAATTAATAATACGGAAAAAGAACTGTTGTCTTCCTCTACGACACCACAAACTCATACACACCACCAGCGCCCAACCTCAATTCCTTTTTCCTGCTCGTTAACAACAGACCACAATCGTATGCAAGGCCCACAAAGACGCCTTTCTTACGACCGAAACCTATATAAACGTGACATGTATATACGTTCATATTCGGACCAAAGTTCGACATCCAGTTCAGCCACCATTAACAACTTGCCCACTTCATCAACAACCCTGGTTGAATCTCAGAGTTTTGAAGATCACTCGAACGGATTTTCTAGTCCGAAACTCGCACCGATGATAAATAATAATCAGCAAAAACGTGATGTGTCGCCGCTTAGAGAACCGAAATCTGATGAAGGGAAACATATTACTGAGAAGTTCTTGTTTAAAAAGGACTGGTAATTGAGTGTTGAATCACTATTAATCAGCATTTATCGTTTGATTCATGTGATTCACGTGAGTAGTGGGAAAAATGTGTATATATGATTCTACTATTACGAAAATTAATAAAATACATCTTACTACTGATTTTCAATTTATTTTTTATTTTTATATATTTTCCAGCCGCCAATAATACATTTAATATTATATTGTAACTAAATTATGAAGACGCGTTTTGGCGCGAAATTGTTCAAATAGAGATAATATATAATATAAAAATAATATATAATATAAAAATAATATATAATATATAATATAAAAATAATATATAATATAAAAATAATAAAAAGCCTATAATTATATTATCAAAACTATCTTCCAAGTACTTAATTGATGATACCATTATGAATTATGCCGTCTCGCTAGTACTCAAATAACTCCAGCAGCCATCTGCTGTCGAAAATACTGGACAGTTTCATTGATACCCTGTTTAAGTGACCACCGCGGACTCCACCCCAAAAACTCTGAAGCGCGCGAAATATCAGGTTTCCGCTGCTTTGGATCATCAGTGGTCGCAGGTAACGTGGTGTACTTGCATTTCGGGTTCACCTCATTTTTAATGAATTCAGCAAACTCAAAAATCGTGTACTCGTCCGGATTTCCGAGATTCACCGGTTCCCTGTAATCGTTGTTCATCAATAGTATAAGACCATCGATCAGATCGTGGATATACTGAAACGATCGAGTTTGTTGTCCATCCCCATAAATTGTTAAATTTTCGCCTTTTAACGCTTGCATAATGAAATTGCTTACTACGCGACCGTCGTTCTCGTTCATACGCGGTCCAAATGTGTTGAATATGCGCGCTACTCGAACATCCACGTTGTCTTGCTGCATGTATCCGTATGTCAGAGTTTCGGCGACTCGCTTGCCTTCGTCGTAGCATGCTCGCGGGCCTATTGGATTTACATTACCCCAATATGTTTCTGGTTGTGGATGTTCCTCTGGGTCACCATAAACTTCTAAAATTTAAAATTCATCATATAATTAATATTAATTTTACTCTCTAAAAGATTATCATAATAAAAAATGTGTCACCGGATGTAGAAGTCAACAGAAATCGCGCTTTAACTCTTTTAGCAAGACCCAACATATTAATAGTCCCCATCACACTAGTTTTTATCGTCTTAATAGGATTATACTGATAATGCGGCGGGGAAGCCGGACATGCCAAATGATAAATCTGGTCAACCTCAATCATGTATGGATCCACCACATCATGTCGAATCAACTCGAAATTCGGATGTCCAATCCAATGATCAAGATTATTCTTTCGCCCGGTGAAAAAATTATCAATGACCGTCACTTCGTGTCCCATTAGCATTAGGCGGTCGACTAAATGTGAGCCGACAAATCCTGCGCCGCCTGTCACAAGTATACGCTTTTTCTCACACAGACTCAATGATTTTACTGGGACAAAAGAACGCGCTTTCAGATATGATATTGTTCGTGTCCCGGAGTCGAAGAGTCGGTAGTGTGGATGTTCTGGGAGGTAAATGTAGCGTAGGAGGTCTAGTGGAACCACGGAATTTACAGAGGGGTGGCCGACAGTCACTATTGTTTTGCTATCTTTTGCGTATATCGAGTCTTCGCTAAGACTCCATAGTTGTTGTCCGTTTTGCCAGTGGTCTGTGATTGTTTTGATATCGGATTTACAGCTATTAACGTTATGATTGTTGAGAATTTCACTAATAATATTATTACCACTGTTGCTGGCAGTAGCACTAATATGGTTATTATTGACTGACTTTTTTTTATCACTTTCAGAATCAGCAGTAGCACTACTATTATTAAATTTATTATGCACGGCCTCAATATCGTTAGAAGAGGAGGAAGAAACAATGTCGTTAGAATCCATTGTTAGTGTGAAAATTATTTATGTTCAAAATAGTAGATATTATTATCATCACACAATTATCCATTAAGAGCATCGATTAGTTTTGTTTGCGTCATTTCAAAAATTAAAGAAATTCATCAAAATGTGGATAATCGAGTACTTGAACAACGGCGAAACCTATAAATTGTGGTTACGACCTGGAAAATCGTACATTATCTCAAGACCAGGTACGTTAGCAATCTTTCTTTGTCTAATAATTCAATTCAAACTCAGCTCATATTCTTATGAAAATGCAGAACTCGTTGACCAAATCAAACAATTCCCAAAGGTTGTGATTATAGACGTCGAAGAGAACACATTGGGAATATCTTCGTCGTTAACACGACGGCTCAAAGTAACTCTTATTGAAATAGACAATGTCCACTTTGTAAAAAACAAACCGAGCCGAACTGAAAGAATTTTAAATGAA
This sequence comes from Ambispora gerdemannii, assembly GCA_910591945.1. Classification (NCBI taxonomy): domain Eukaryota; kingdom Fungi; phylum Glomeromycota; class Glomeromycetes; order Archaeosporales; family Ambisporaceae; genus Ambispora; species Ambispora gerdemannii. The sequence goes on from CAJVPL010000255.1 coordinate 11,719, forward strand.
GGGGATACGATTGATATGACGTACTCGGAGATTCAGTTTCGGTAATAATGACAATTATAATGTTCGTTTTGAATGCATTCTATATATGTATTTGATTCGCGGTGGTGAATAGAACGTGTCCTGATCTTAATATTTGTATATAGACTGGCATATGAGCCTGTAATAGTATATTACGAGAACTTGCCGAGTGAGAAGGAGATTGAAGTTCTAGAAGCATGCAAAAAAACGGGTATAAAGGTTCTAGTAGGCAACGCACAAAAATTGAAAAAATGCACACATTTCGTTTGTGCTGTAGCCTCATGCACCGAAACAATAATGATCGCACTGATCAAAGGCATTCATATCGTTGACTCGACATGGCTGTCTGAACTTGCATCCGAAGAATATATGGAAAGAATGCAAGGTTTCTACACGCTTCCAAATTACGGACCACATCTACCACCAATGTCTTTCTCAATACCCACCTCACCATCATCGCCTTCCACAATAACAAAAGATAACCGTGTACTTTTAGCAAACGATAAACGCCGCACACTATTCAAAGACACGGTATTCATCTCACTTGACGAAAGCGACCCGTCTCTCTCCTCAAACACAAAACTAATTCAAGAAGGCGGTGGTACCGTTATCAAAATGGATCTCGAGCCGAATATCAGCGAATACGATTTCAATGTGCTTATGGCAACGGATTTACTGGCACTTCAGAATACATTGAAGAACACAATCCAGAAATTTAAGATCTTGACGCCAATGAATAATAGATTGTATAAGTTCACTGAAAATTACGCGAGATCGAACACTTGTGGAAGGATAATAAATGGGATGACCGAGATTCCAATGGCTATACTTTTGGCAAATGCGGAGTGTTATTGTTCTCCGTGGCAGGATTTGGGATTTGTTCAAAATGACGAAGATACGTCTTCGTCTGATGATAATAAATATTATGATCATGTCCTTCTGCAGCCTCCTCTTTCTGAATGGGTGCTTTTCGAAGTAAATTATCATTAATAGAATTATTAAATGAGAGATGAAAATTTCTACCAAAAAAATTATTTCTTTTGTACTTTTCTACGTTACAATTTTTCCTTAATGTACACGAATAAATATAAATATCGACTAATAGACTAATAGAACGGATATAATATTTATGTAAAATATAGAAACGAGTTATTTTATTCAAAAAAATTTGACAAAGCTCAGAAACACGACGCTTTCATGGACAAACCAAGCGGTTGGTATCTTTCGACATAAAAGTTTGCATTTTTCGCCGCTCCAGGAAGGTGAGCGCCCGCGGCCATTAAGGGGACGATGACCAAAGCATCTAAAGAAATGTTGAATACACCTCCAATATCATTGGCTATACTGTTCGATGCGTGCGATTCTCTGCAACTTCTGATTTCTCGGATGGGAACTGCCCTGGTGAATCGATACTACGCGTCACCACTATGCCTGCGACCCGGTCAAAGTCGGAAGGACCCGTCCGGGGGACACTCGCTTGTTATGGTGCAACAACATACAAGAGCATCCCCGGACGTATCCTTCTCCTTTCGACCAGGGTCATAGGCATAGGAGTAACGCGCAGCGTTGATTCACCAACCTCATCTTGATGTGAGGCAGGGCGGTCCCCATTCAAGCAATTAGAGGTTGCAAAGAATCGCACACTCGAACAGTATAGCCAATGATATTGGCGGTATTCAACATTTCTTTAGATGCGTTGGTCGTCATCTTTTAATGATCACCTTCTTGGAGCGGCGAAAAATGCAAACTTTTGTATCGAAAGACATGACTTTCTTCACAAACCCACGGGTTTGAGAACTAAAGACCTGCCTTTTCTGAATTTATAGTTGTGGAGTCGTTCTTGGTGAAAATAGTGAAAGAAAAAGATAGCATTAGTATAGGTCAAAAAAATTCAGCATATATGACCTATTGATTGCCTGCCCTAACCGTGCATGTTATAATGGGACTAAAGGTCCAGACCATAACACACTTCACACTTCAGACAAGAAACACTTTGCCTTGTGCAAAAAAAAATCGCTCAGTAACAAACAACTGCAGGGCATGGTCTAAAGTCTTCAAGGTAGCTGCCTTGAAATAACAGCGGCTTTCGACTGGCAGACGCTACTTATTTGCGCAAGTGATACAAAGGATGTGACAAATACATATTAGGGTAGGTTATTACACTTTCCCGACATTTTAATGCTAATAAGTGCTCAAGCTATATATATCCCATAGCTAGCTTTTAGTATGCCTAAATCCCTAATTAAAAACATCGGGAAGCAATTTTACTAACTCGGAGTAGTAAATTTTTTAAAACCAATCTAATTACAAAAGTAATTGATCATCAATTTTAGCCAATGAAAACGAAAGCTATTCCAGATAAAATCGTTATTGGTTAAAAAATGACATATGGGCGGGAAATTTCTCAATAGAGAACACAATATGTGAGTCATAATCCAAAAAGGTAACGATAATCGATACACACACCAACTACTTGTAGATCACATTTTGTCAAAGAACAATTTGACCGATTTGATTGAAAAAAACCATGAAACAATCGGTTCGTTTCAATACTACAGAGGACGACGACGATCAAGGTGAACATGAACGAAACGTCAAACATTCTAACTTTAAATCGTCGTCACGCTCAAATAGCGCTAGTAATAGTAATGGCAAAGTTTCTCACCGTTCATTCCATGGAAAAACATTTAAAGTGCACGGATTTGAAGGCGAAAAAAGAGATAATTTAGAAAATTTTATAGAAGAGCATGGCGGTACTGTGTTGGATACCGTTGACGAGCAAGTAGGTATTTTATTCCTGGAAGCAGATTTCTTTAAAGCAAAGGAAGAGTTCAATGTCTCTACTACCTTGTGGCTCTCAAGCTTATATATATGTTTTTGTGAAACTTATTATATTTTCAATTTATAATATTATGTTCAATTTTTAGTTTAACATTTGCCATAATTTACACACTTTTAGACTTCGTATGTGGTCACGTCAAAAACTCAAATGGAAACAAATTCCCCAGAATACGAAGAATTAATTGGGTATAACAGCAACGCCAAAATTGTCGACGATAAATTTGTATATAATAAAGTATATGTAAAATACAAAAGGTAAATAGAGATCTTTCATATTTGATTTGATTTTCTTTGAAAGATTATGTTGTTGATTATTGATTCTTTGATTAATCTGCTAAATAATTTAGTGGGTCTCCAAGTGTCCGAAACAGACGAGGAAGCTACGACCAAGAAGGGGAAGATGTCGTCGAAGGCGACGAAGAAGATGAGGGTATACAACAACGCAGGTCTCGTTTTTCTAATGGTAATAATCGAAAATCAAGAAGAAATGGTAATCAGAAAAATACGGGAAGTCATTCAAAGAAAAGGTTTCCGAAATCAGGGAATTATCGTGATAATTATTTTGCGCGTAATGGGTTAGATCGTGAGGATGAGGAAGGAAAAGATGACGAGGAGGGCGAATACTTTCCTAGGCGCACAAAAAAACAATGGGAGGATGAGTCGGCATCAGGATCTGATGATTCTGAAAATATCCAGGCGCCTGGTTATTCTATGGGCAATGAACCGGAAGTTGATAACAACGAATACTTTGATAATCTTTTTGCTAGCGATGCTAGTTTAACAGGTGACGCGAAAAAAGAACGTATCGCTTGGCAGAGCATGTTGTCGTCTGTGCTCACCGGGGAGGTAATCAAATCAGAAAAAAGGCGTCTTTCCGGCTCGAATTCAGAACAAGCCGCAAACACAAACTACCAAATATGGCTTGGCGTACGTGCAATCACGCGATGTCATTTGGTTACTGAAGAAAAATCTATTGTGGAACAGATGCGACAGAATATTGATGAGGTTCTTCAGGAAGTAATCGATTTCGCGGTGAAACCTGGACATGTGCCGGCTTTGGATCAAGTAAAGGAAATTTTGGAAAGAGTGCGTCGATGCGAGACTTTGTATCCCTCGCGTAGGGCAATGATGAATGACAAACCACTGTATAAGTCAAAAGAATGTCAATATAGTTTGGACGCGCTCAATTCCTGGCTCACAATTACAGAAAGTTTGCAGACACAACTAAAAATTCTGCAAAATTGGACTGGAAGTGAAACGCTTGAAATAGCTCGACCAAAGGATGCACCTGCTAATGCTGAAAACTCATCTTTCATAGAGAGAATCCTAAAAGAAAACGGATTGAAACGTACGTTTGATAAACAGACACTTTATACTTTACATTCACTATTAGCCAAAGCCAAGCTTGTCATGATCGACAACGCCAACGCGTTTGCCAAAATGAATCTCCCTCCATATAGAGACGAACTACAAAAACTATTAAACTTCCCCACAAAGCTTATGGAAGAATGTATGAAATTGCTACTTGAATATCCTACACTAACAGAACCAACTATTTTGATGATTGAACAACAAATGGAGGATTTTCGAGTATCACTTGAGCTCGCTTGTAAAATAAAACATCAATATCTGGAACTTATTAAACCGGCACCTGGGTGGGAAATTCCACCTTGCATCGATGAGAATTATAATTTTGTATTACTGAATTTACTACAGTTCTATTTTAAATTGTTGCAATGGAAGCTTAAGGATGGCGCAAAAACCCTCTTCTTTAAGGAAGCTGAAATTCTAGAATACGAATGGTCTTTTCTTAGTGAAATATGTCAGCAAATTGGCGGTGGCGATTCTGTGACAGCAGAACAAGTATGGTAAGCTTTGCCTAATGAGGTTTTCTATTTTTTTTTGCCTTTTCGACAAAACAAGATACTTTGATTTATATCTGTTGTGTTTGTTACTTGGGATATTTGAATTCGAAGAGGGAGAGGAATCAAGCAATGAATGAATAATCAGATGTGTATGTATATGGGGTGGCGTCAGTAGAAGAGGGATAAATTTATTTGAGTAATTTGTCCCTTTTCTACTGACTCCACCCCATATGCATATGACAAACTGAGCAAATCAAATTTGTTTACTAATATACTGTATTTATAGTTCATTAACTAGAACACTACTTCTGAGTGTCATGAAATACTTTGAATCGCAATTAACTCTTCCCGCTAAGTTGGATGCAAACGATATCACAAAACGGTACAACAAAATTTTGGAAACTGTACGATTGAGGGCGCGTAAAATATTACGATTCACAAAGTATGATTCGTCGATCTATTGATATGCCCAAATACACCAATCCTGTCGAAATTTACAAGAAAATGATATTCTTTATCTCTACTTTAGATTTCTATTTGGAAATTTAGAAAATTCCGCGGATTACTTTATCGATGACGCTAATTATCCGGCCTTCATTGAAGCTCTGGAGCGTTCAAATCATGTGTTAGTCTATCCGGACACTTTTGAAGAGAACGGTGTATGTATAGTTGTTGATCCGTCGCTGGAATGTCAACCAGAAATGATTAGAAAATTGCTTAAAGCTGTCTTCCCACTATATGAAAAACAACCAGATAATCATGACGAGGAATTAGAAGATTTAAAGTATCTTTTGATTCTGTCGCCAAGAGTGCCATTTGAATGGAACGGTCCTTACGTGAACATATCATTGGAAGGCATCAATATCGAGTTAAAAAACCATCGTACAAGGCTAGTAGCGGATGCTGCTTACCCTCGTCTTCAAGCATGCAGACAAAAATTCAGAACAGCTGTTGAAGGAGTCGAAATTCAATGCGTGTCTGAATCGCGTGCCAATGTACAAAGCGTCAATCGCGAAATGCAAAGAATCAAGAAAACCATCAATAGTTTTGTCACTTATATAATCGAAAGCGTCAGTCATATTCGTGAGATTATGAAGAATATTGAATGCCAAGAACTGATTGAAAACTTTTTCAGTTTTGCTGCGGAATTCGGTCAAAGATGCATGCGTTATATGCATCATCACAAAGCTCGGAATGAGCTCAATATAAAGCTTAATCAGTTAGCGATCGATTGGGTTAGCTTTATTTGTGATGATTGTGAGCCAACCGATCGAAAAACATTTCGATGGGCTGTAATTGCTTTGGAATTTGCTATGGCGACAAATCGTGGCTTTAATATTCTGGGTCTTGAAGAATCTGACTTTTCTATGCTACGAAGCAAAGTGTCAATCTGCATGACATTGCTTATTTCGCATTTTGACATTCTCGGTGCTCGTTCAACACACGAAACTCAAGAACGGCAGCGACAAGAAGCAGCCGTCAGAATTGGCATGCCAAAATACTCTTTACAAGATTACGATAAAGATTCCAAACTCGACGGCGAGGAAGCATTAATAGCACGTGATGAATGGATAGCCAGTCTAAAAAGGCTCGAGGCTGAACTAGCGAAAAAAAAACTGGATCAAGGACTAGTCGGCAAAGTACTCGATGACAATCAACCTGAAAATAAACAACTTGTATTTCTTGCGTCATCCAGCACGAATATTAGTCTTCGGTGGCAGCAGGGTAAATTTTTAGGCGGTGGAACTTTTGGATCGGTGTACGTGGCCACAAACATGGATTCTGGCGAAGTTATGGCTGTCAAGGAAATTCGTTTTCAAGACCCGTCTTCGTTGTCGACACTGGTAAAGTCGGTCAAGGAAGAAATGTCTGTCATGGAGTTGCTTAATCATCCAAATATCGTTAGTTATTATGGAATCGAAGTACATCGTGATAGAGTTTATATATTTATGGAGTATTGTCAAGGTGGATCGTTGGGTTCCTTGCTTGAACATGGTCGTATAGAGGCTGAGTATTGGATACAGTTTTACACTTATCAAATGTTGTTGGGATTAATATATTTGCACGAGAATAATATTGTCCATAGGGATATAAAACCGGATAGTGAGTATTAGAGCATTGACAGAAAAAAAAGAGGTTTATTTTTGTCATTTAATTACAATTTATTCTTTTTTTATATCAAAAAGACATATTACTTGATCACGAAGGTAATATAAAGTTTGTAGACTTTGGCGCGGCTAAAATCCTCGCAAAAAATCAAAAGACTTTGGGTCGGACGATTGTACATCAAAAAACACATGTACACAGTCTTACGGGAACCCCAATGTACATGGTTCGTTGTTTTTTCTTAAATTTTAGATGCGCTGCTATATTATCTTATCTCTAAACGTATATAACATATATGTATGTGCTTCTACCTTTGTAATTTAAATAAATAGGCACCAGAAATCATCACAGGCGAAGAAAAAGGCCGAAAAGGTTCAATGGACATCTGGTCATTAGGATGTTGTGTGCTCGAGATGGCAACCGGCCGACGTCCATGGTCAAACCTCGATAACGAATGGGCAGTAATGTACCACGTAGTGACTGGCCACCCGCCACTTCCCGATCCATCTCAATTATCCGAACTAGGAATGGACTTTTTAAAGAAATGTTTTACGCGATCGTCTGCTGAACGCCCAACTGCCAGAGAACTGTTGGAGCACTCGTGGATACAAGAACAACTAGAGACTCGAGGTGACGAGAGTGTTTCGACTGATTGGACGCCAATGTCTAGTGATGCACCAAGTAGCAATGGCACTACAATATCAAATAGTTTGTGTTTAATTCCTTAATCCCCTTTGAGTGGTTTTAAAAAAATGCATTTATTATTTTTTTACTGTTGTTGATTTGATATTATTCTCTTTTCCTTATTTTCAGCAACTGGCACCAGCGATTCGGGTCCTTATTTTGCGTCGACGAATATGACACCTGATGATGAAACGTTAGTCGAAAGTGATAGAGAGCAAGGACCGAAAACTTTAAATATCAAAAATGATGATAGGTCATCATCACCTAATAATGACTTGGTGGAAAGTGACACGAAGATAGTTAAAGTTGTTGTTAATCAATATTTATAAGCATGATGACGTAGGCGTATATTTCTGAGAAATAAGATGGTTTCTCGGCGACGAAGCGTATTAAAGAAGTTATGGAAAACCTTATTTTGTTTTAATCTGGACATTATTAATTAGAGAAGCTTTATTTTTATTTATTCTAATTAATTTAATTATTTATTTATTTTAATGATTTGCAACAAGAATTTTGGTTACTATTTTGATCGTTTATCTATTTCGATATTTATATTAATATTATTTAGATCAAATTAGATAAACATACAGTGTGCACCCCCTCCGGGACCATAGTAAAAAACAGGCAGAGTGGGTGTGCATTTATTAAGTAAAATAACTTGGAATCAAGTCATACCGTGCATTTAGAGAATTTATATATTGCGTGCATTTATACTGTAATTGAATTAAAATGTATGGAAAATCTTGATCTCCATATACTCACAATTTCTTTTAATAACAACTAATTCATGACGAAAAATTTTCATATTATAGAATTGCTATTACTCCGTTTTTAAATACTCTTTCCGTAATCTGCGGCACTCTGCGCTATGCAGACAATCATCGTCTCTGCCTGCGAATATCATGATTATGCAACGTCTTTAATCATGTTGCATCAACATGCGAACCTGCATATAACATACTTTCTAAAAAATAAAGTTTTTATCACAGTTAACCCGCCTGTTTATAGCGCTATAAATTAAAATCTGTATTTGTAATTCAATTTCTTCTAAATGAAGCTATAAAAAGCTTCTCAATTTGAATTGGAATTGATGAATAAAAAGGAGGTTAAAATTTAACGTTAGTAATCATCGCATAACCAATCTGTGGCTGATGCACACATGTTCAGGTAAGGAACAAAAGAACAAACCCTTTTATAATAACGATGACGAAATACATTACGACACAGGGATTCTTTCCATTATCGTCCATCAATTGATCGATTCCCATTGTACGTACTGTACAACAACAATTTATAATAACTTACCCCACACAGCAAACCATTTTGACATTTTATTAATTAGGTGTTTCATTACTGAATTAATCATATGTGCGTAGTGCATTGCTGAATTTAATCATATGTGTAGTGCATAATAAAGTATAATAAGAGACAGGAATGACGGAAAAATACCAATACATCGTCTTCGTCTGATAATTTGTTCTCTGAACTTTAAATAACACACGCCGACGAAAATACGGCGACACGAAAAAAACTCTCATACACAACAGATAAGAGAAAGTACACAGCAGGACACTCCCGCAGAGCAATAATACAATTTTTTTCGTTGAATAAAACAATTTTTGCTTTTTTCTGTTTCTTTACCCGTTAACTTGGGTCTTGCTTTTTTATTTATTAATTGTATTTATATAATTTATTTTTTGTATTTTATATATATATATATATAATTTAATTTATTTAATTTTTATCAATCTAATTTATCTTATTCTATTAAACCGTTATAAAAAAGAATTTAGTTTCAATTTTGACCAAATTTATACCAACAACATACATTCAAATCCATTAAATTTTCATATGTCGTTTCTTCGGTTGGACATTTATTACTACCATCATCACCACTATCACCAACATACCTTAAAAACGACAAATAATAATAACTTCTGTAACAACAGCAGCAACAACAATAATAATAACAGCAGCAGCAGCAGCAACAACAACAATAGCAGCAACAATAACAATAACAATAACAACAACAACAGCAGCAGCAGTAACAACAATCGCGCAGTATACTTCTCATTAAAAGATACAAAACCCAACGTAATTATATAGTAAATATTAAAAAAAATGATGCTAAAACAGCGAATTCTCTTTTGGTACCTGGAGACCATTGTCTACTCAAAATTAGTGAACATTGTGGTGCCGGAGTTGGGTGACTTGATTGTGACGAATTTTTTGATTACGTTGGTTCATCGACTGGTTCATAAATCTAGAATTTCGGAATTGATGGTATATATCTTCTTGTTTATTTGCTCTTTATTTTCTAGTAATCATCAAATTAATCTTACTAATTTACTTTTAGACAATTTCTATAATCGAGTTAGTTAACAACAAAAACGTGACACTTGTGCATGAGGTTATAAAAGGAGAAATAATAGAAGATCGTTATCAAAAGCAAGAAAAACAACAACCACAGCAAAATACAAAACAACTATCATTAAAATTATCGTCTAATAATAATCATCATCATCACCATAATCATCATAATAATAATAATAATCATAACAATAATCATAATGATCATAATAACAATAACAATAATAATAATCATCATCATCATAATAATAATCTCAAAAAAGAAATAACAGTGGTATCAGATATATCAAAAGCTGCTGATATACTACAGCCAACGCTCATAGATCGAATAAAAGAAGAGAACAAACAATTATTAGCTAGACTTTCAAACATGGAAAATGTACGAAAATCTTCATCGTTTAGTAGCCCACAACGAAAGAGCTTTTTTGAAGATACAGATAATGACTCTGAAAGCGATCCGCCTATTCAATTTGTTCAATCACCAAAATTATTAGCAACAACTAATTATCAGAACGATCAAATTAACGCTATTCCAAGAAATCCACGAGAAAAAAAACGAGCACGAATAGCGAGCAAAAAATCAAAACAACAAGAGACCGAAATATTTAATGATGTCGATGTCATTGATGAAGCATTATACGCGGAAGCTATTAATGAACCAGTTGATTCGTATGATGGTGAATTACGATCACCGATATTTCATACTTCATATTCTGGTTACATGACATCGAATAGTGGCGCTTCATTATTTTATAATAATAGTCGACAAGAAGGAAATCTATCTTCGCCTTCAAGTGACCATTTCGATACTGATTTGACTGATTATTCGTCTGATGAGAATGGCGATTATGATGATCCAAATAACGATCAACAATCGGTTGTGGTGGTTGATGAAAAAGAAGAATCTACAAGAATTGAATATTATAAAAACAAATTATATAATATGTTGGAAGAATTTGATCCGGAGAATTTATATTCGATGAAACTAGTGAATAATGGGTACGTTTATTTCTTTTGATTTATTATTTAATTAATTTATATATTTATTGACTGTAAATTCTTTTCTATATTTCAGTGGATCTGGTAAAGTGTATAAAGCAACTCCTAAAAATACCATCAACAGCACCACACCTTCCTTTTCAACCTTTACAATCGCCAACAACATAAAAAACATAATCAACAAATCGATAGCCATAAAAACAGTCTCACTTCCCGAATCAAGACTGCTAAACATAACATACGCTGAAGTGACAGCATCGCGAGTACTACGTCACCAAAACATCGTGCAAAATATATCACAATATCGAACTCCTGATGATACATTATGTCTACTAATGGAGTACTGTTCGCACGGAAGTCTATGGGACCTGCGCAACAAAAAATTCAATAATACTAAACGAAAAATGACCGAATCGGAGATCGCATTCATTCTACGCGAAATTCTGCTGGGAGTGAAGTATCTACATGAATTGGGATTTATACATCGTGATGTTAAAGCGCAGAATGTGTTAGTGACCGAAGAGGGTCGGATAAAGATTGGTAATTGTAATTTATTTATATTTTGATAAAGATCTTTATTTACATTTATTAATAAATTGGTTTTGTTTCTATTGAATTTTTATTAGCTGATTTTGGATCAATATCTCTGCAATCGCGTGCTGCTCTTAAAGTTGGCACGTTATATTGGATGGCACCAGAAGTACTATTCGATGAGATATACGACAATAAAGTCGACATCTGGTCATTGGGTATCACCGCAATAGAATTAGTTGAAGGTAGACCACCGTGGTATTCGTTAGGTCAACTAAGGGTAAATTATCAATCATTATCGTAAATTGACTAATTAATTACAATACTAATGATAAATGATTATTTATATCAACTAGGTTCTACAGTTAATCAAAGCTGTAGGAACTCCACCACTCCCGGCAAACATTTCCTCCGAATTCGAATCTTTTCTCCGCGATTGTCTGACTGTTCAACCTAGTGAACGGCCTAGTGCTTCAGAATTACTGATGCATCCTTTTTTGAATTCGGCTAGTCCGTTAGTAATAGATTAGCCGTTTGATTGGATGATTTTTCTTGCTATTGAACGAACAATTGGTTTCTTTGTTTTTTTCTTTTTAAATTAGAGTTAGAATTTTAGATACAAAGATTTTTGTTTGGGATTATAAAAAAATCGGTGAAAACAAGACAGAAGATGGAAGCGCAAAAATTATTTTTTTATTACATGTATTTGAGTTATAGATAGTTTATAGTATAGATTATCCATTTTTTACGTATATGATAGCGTAAAAGTGATGAAATGATTTTCGATCAAATATATTAAATATATTCCAACCCGACCCAACTTTTGTGATTTTTCAAAGAAATTAAAACCAGCACCCACGAATCAGTGGAGAAATTGCCTAGCTCTTGGAAGGTAACCTATGAGAATGTAATCCTAGTAGCGCGTATATATTATCTAGGGTTAAAGCTGGTGTTGCGTGAAAGCGGACATCAGTTTTAAAATCGAACATTTCATGATTGTATCTTGATAAATTATTAATAATTCAATTGACTTGAAGATCGTATAAAGTTTATCGTGCAAGAAATCATTCAGGTCTAGGAATTTCGGTCTTTAATATGTTCAATTCTAGCATTTTAGCAAAAATTTTTAATAAAAATAAAAATATTGGTCTTTCGCACCGTTTCTATCATCATTTCATTAATTCATATTTTTACTTCTCATCTTCATCACTAGCCACAGCCTTAATTTTTTTCTTTCCCTTTCTCACAACTCTGAACTCTTCTTCCTCTTCATCGTCTACACGCGGCTCCGGAATTTCACTACCATTATCATTATTATCATCATCATCATTATTATCATTACTATCATTATTATCATTATCATCTTTATTATCTTTATTGTCATTATTATCATCACCATCATCCAATGGTTTTCCTTCCTCCTCCACAACTAATTCCTCATGATATTGTGGTGACTGTGACCTCCCTTCTACTAATTCCACTGGTTCAGGTTCTTTTTCCGGTTCTGGTTCATCGTCATCAGGCAACAGCGGCTCTTCAAGTTCTTCTTCGTCGTTTTCCACATCATATTCATCTTCCTCAGATTCACTAACATTTTTCCGCTTTCTTTTAGATGATGATGATGTGGATTTTGTAGTGGTTCGAGATTTTCCCCGCTTTGGTCGTTCTTCAGTTTCCTCGTCGGTTGCGACAAATCCAGTATCATCATCATATGAATCGTTGTTTCGCATTGCACGGCGTGCAGCACGACTTTCTTCTTCATTCGAGTCGTATTCATCTCGGTCGTATCTGTTGTAGCCGTCAGATGAGGGACGCGATCTATTGTAATCTCTTCGTGCCCCACTGCCAGTTCTACGCTTGACCCGCGTTATTTTCTCAGCCTAGTAACCACATTATTTATCAATAATTATAAACAAGAACACGTGTTTCATAACAATTAAATATAAATAAAAAACCTTTTCCATTTCTTTTTTCACCATCTCAGGATCTTTATCTGTCAGGATTATTTTTGTTCGCTGATGTTTTACATGTCGTGACGCAATCGACGCTGTTACTCTTCGATGTGTAGCACCACTTGTTGTCGAAGGACGGAATGACATTTTATTTTTCAGTTTCATCTGATAGGCCATAGGCGATTTCTTGGTCATTAGATGACTAGACATTAGGTATTCTTGTGAATCGACTGTTTCGGTGATATTTATGTCCAAGATTTCTTCACCGACTAAGAGAGACATTGAGCCGTCCGACCATTTGACAAAAGCAGCGTTTGATTGCTTTTTCTAGATATATGAACGCGTTTTTTAAACTTTGTGCAAGATATTTTCTTTTTTAAAATTCTATGAGAAAATATGCTTAATAATTTACCAACTCCCCCGTGGATTCATCTTGAGCGTTGCGCCATCGTATCATGTTCGCGACATCACTAACATCTTCGTTCTCGTTATATGTATGCGGATCAAATTTTTTTGAATTTACTGCTAGGAATGTGGGTAATTTTGCCAAGAATATCTTTAAGAGTGGTCAATATGTTCCCCAAATGATAATATTAATATTTTTTCATGACTCCGCTCTTTTCCTCCCTTTCTTACCTTTCTGTTATGAGCATCAGCACGGTGTTTATTAGGAAGAACCAATAGGGGTGATTTCTCTACGTCCGGTGAACCAAAGACTTCTTCATAATCTGTTTCGTGATCTACTGAATGTTGTTTTGGCGAAGAAGTACGTGTTCCTTCTCTTGAACTACATTTATTTTAATTAATTGGTTTAGTTTACAAGTATAAAATGGTAAATGTTCTTTCTAATTATTAATACCTTTATTTTTCCTTTTCGAAAAGGAAATAAAGAGAAAGGTAGATAAATACCGTTCACTTCCAGAACCAAATAGCTCTTGGGTGTCAAGGGGCATACCGCCTCCGACTGAAGAGCCATTATCTGAACCAAATAGTTCATCGAAATCGGAGCCTCGGGTTTTTGGTTTAGTTTCAGGTTGCTTTTTATGAAAAGGAAAGTGGTAGTTGTTATCAAGTGTGTTCTTTATGTATATATTCCCGAAATAATTACTTTTTCTTCTTCAACCGGTGGTGCATCGAAGTCCGAGTCATCTAAAGGCGCGATAGTGGTAGTAAGTTGTGTCCCCTCGTCAGAATCAGACATTATTTATTCAAAATTTTCGAGTTGGATAATAAATATTCCCCAAATTAAACTCCGATCCTTAACGTTAAATGTGGACGATCAACTTATTAACCTCTTGCTTTTCTGGATTCTCTAAGAGAACTTGGAAAAAAAATAATAAACCACCAGCCAAGCAATATCGATATGGGTTTTCATCGTCATATCAAGATTTTAATTAGTCAACTTATTAAATGTGGGGGATCACGGTGAAATTTGCAATATCTATTATAATAAACTATGAATAACAATTATACTCATAAATTTACATAGTATATAGTAATATAAATATATATTTTATGCATTTATCATTATTTTCAAATATTGCTCTTTTATTATAAGAAATTATCGATAATTCTGGCCAAATGATCTCATGATCTGCACAATTTTGGCCAAAATTTTCACCATAATCCGTTTTTCATCATGATCTCCACATTAAATGCTACCTAAAAAAAATTTTTTTTTTTTTGGTTGGTAACTCTTTAAAATTTCGACATTGTAAGATTTACAACTTGATTCAACTTGTGTCAGTGATTTTCAATGGAATAACAATAATCTATTATTTTAATGATATGAAGCACGAAAGCTTGGAGTTGTTATTAACTTGCTTAGTTTATTTTAGTTTATTTTCGTAATTCATAATTTCTTTCTTATTTGTTCTAAACCATCTTCTATTAATCAAGAACATTAACCTTATGTCCTTCCTCCCCGACCTTACTCCCTTAATCAACCAAATCGAAGAATTTAACCAAAATCAGTTTGCGAAAATGAAACACAACTTATCCTGTTTATTTCCACTTCCTTTAAATTTCCTTTTGGTACCGCATAGTATCAAATATAAATTTATTATATATTATATATTAAGAAAGACGTCAAAGATAATTCGGATCATATAAGAAAGTAAACTGGTATCTCTTCATGGTATAATCTTTATTTTTTGAATAGGACATTAAACCATCATTAGGTTTTACTTATATTAATCCGTCGCTTGCGTTGCAAATGTAAGATCATCCAAAGCGCCTTCCTATATAGTGGTCTGTGCACATTAACATTCGGCTCGGACACAATAAAACTCGATGGATCGAATAGTTCAAGATCTTCTTGGCAAAGAGTTACAGATCTTCGGTGTCCCAAGATAGAGAATGATATTACAATGCGACAATCAATAAGATTTTTTTTGCCTCAATAGTTCAGGATCTACTATATGTGCATATACTCAAAGATCACATGTTGTATCAAATATAGAATCATCGTATCATAAAAAAAGAGATCTAAACAATCTTCTGATATAGCAAGCTAATTACTTGCGTTCTAGTGGGTGACTGACGTTTACGTTACGTAAAAATAAATCTTGGGCAGCGGAATCCTTTTTCTCACACTGGTTGACCTTTTTTCCCACAAGTGTCAACAGCGCTTCCTCGAACTGATTTTTACAAATAAAGCTTGAGTTTGCCTGTTGCTCTCAATTATAATTAATTCGAACGAAACGCAGATCTTTAAAATATAAGAAATAATGTATTGCAAGCAAATGTTATCGCGGGTATCTGCGGGCTCTAGGGTAATTTATCAATCTCAAGCTAGCTTCACTAATACTTAATTAATCTATCTATATTTTCTTGTGACTTATTAGACCACTTTGACTCAATGGGTCCGAGCACAAAAATCTATCCGTGGATACGCACAAGTCGTTTCGGCGACTGGTAGTTACGGAAACAAGAAGGTGTCAATGTCAAATCTGGAAAAAGATAAATACATCAATTATCAACGGATCGAAGATAATTTGGCCATAGTGAAAAAGAGGTAGGATATCATGATTTTTTTGTTTACCCGTTGACTCAGTTATTTTATGTCTACATTGGAATTTATATATTCCACAGTTCTCATTCAATTATATCATGATAATGGTGAAGAATTGATATTTGTAATAATAACGATAATATCTTATTTTAGACTTGGACGACCATTGACACTCTCCGAAAAAATAGTCTACGGGCACTTGGATGATCCCGTGAACCAAGAAATAATTCGCGGTAAATCGTATTTGAATCTCCGGCCTGATCGTGTTGCATGTCAAGACGCGACCGCTCAAATGGTACTTCTGCAATTTATATCGGCTGGTATACCTAACGTCGCTGTGCCTACAACTGTTCATTGTGATCACTTGATCGAGGCGCAAATTGGTGGCAATCAAGATTTATCACGCGCCAAAGATATCAATAAGGAAGTTTATGATTTCTTGGCGACCAGTTCGGCAAAATATGATATTGGGTTTTGGCGACCTGGGTCTGGCATTATTCATCAAATTGTCTTGGAAAATTATGCGTTCCCCGGTGGTCTTATGATTGGTACTGATTCGCATACTCCGAATGCCGGTGGTTTGGGTATGGTGGCGGTTGGTGTTGGCGGTGCTGATGCTGTAGATGTTATGGCGGGTATTCCATGGGAATTGAAATGTCCTAACGTGATTGGAGTCAAACTAACTGGAAAAATAAGCGGCTGGACTGCACCAAAAGGTAAACAAAAAAAACATTGATATATTTATTTACCAAAGCAGAAAAATGGTATTAATTTTAATCTCCACCGTTTTTTTTTGGATAGATGTTATTCTTAAAGTAGCCGGTATTCTAACAGTAAAGGGTGGCACTGGTTCCATCGTGGAATACTTTGGACCTGGTGTCGAGTCTTTATCGTGTACTGGTATGGCTACAGTTTGTAATATGGGTGCTGAAATCGGTGCTACAACTTCGCTATTTCCTTTCAATAGTCGTATGGGCGATTACCTTCGTGCAACGAAACGAGGTGAAATTGCTGCGTACGCCGAAAGTTTCGCGCATAACCTACGTGCCGACGAAGGAGCGCAATACGATCACGTCATAGAGATTAACTTGTCAGAATTAGAGCCGCACCTTAACGGGCCATTTACACCCGATCTCGCAACACCACTAAGTAAATTCAAGGATGCAGTCGAAAAGAATAAATGGCCACCGGAGATAAAGGTGGGCTTAATTGGTTCATGTACTAATTCCTCGTATGAAGATATGAGCCGGGCTGCCTCGATCGCCCAAGAAGCGCATAATCATGGATTGAAAACGAAATCTATATTCACAATCACACCCGGTTCGGAACAAATTCGCGCGACAATTGCGCGTGATGGTCAAGAAGAAATTCTAAAGAATGTCGGTGGTCTTGTTTTAGCTAATGCATGTGGCCCCTGTATTGGACAATGGGATCGTCAAGACGTGAAAAAAGGAGAGAAAAATACAATCGTTACATCCTATAATCGTAATTTCACTGGTCGTAACGATGCAAATCCCGCCACACATGCTTTCGTCACATCGCCCGATCTCGTAACAGCGATGGTTTTCGCAGGTGACCTTCGTTTCAATCCAGCCACTGATACACTTATCGGCGCTGACGGAAAACCTTTTAAATTTACCGAGCCTCATGGTACAGAATTACCACCACGTGGCTATGATCCCGGCGAGGACACCTATCAGGCACCACCACCAGCTCGCTCGAACATAAACGTGCTTATTAGTCCAGAGAGTGCTCGTCTTCAATTTCTAGAACCGTTCAAAAAATGGGATGGAAAAGATCCTGAAGAAATGCCAATTTTGATAAAGGTTAAAGGAAAATGCACGACAGATCACATTTCCATGGCTGGTCCCTGGCTTAAATTCCGTGGTCATTTGGATAATATATCAAACAATATGTTGATTGGCGCTGTTAATGCTGAGAATAACGCTGTTAACAACGTCAAGAACATTCTCACTAATGAATACGATACTGTACCGTCCGTTGCTCGGCAATACAAAGCAAATGGTGAGAATTACGGTTTCTTTCATTTTTATCGAGCATGTTTATTATAACTTACCAAATTTCTTTTGATTTCTAGGAATCGGTTGGGTTGTCATAGGAGACGAAAATTACGGCGAAGGTTCCTCTCGTGAACATGCAGCACTCGAAGTACGCCATTTAGGAGGCGTCGCCGTAATAGTGAAATCATTTGCACGTATCCATGAGACTAATCTCAAAAAACAAGGTCTTTTGCCACTCACCTTTGTCAATTCATCTGACTACGATAAAATAGACCCGTCCGATAAAACCTCCATAATCGGCCTGTCTTCCTTCGCCCCCGGAAAGACGTTGACTCTGCGACTTCACAAGGCAAATGGTGCGACCGTGGATGTTCCAGTAAATCACTCTTTCAATCAAAATCAAATCGAATGGTTCAAGGCAGGTTCAGCTTTGAATCGTATGGCCGAAAAAGCAAAATAACTATGACGATGTGATGTATTTTTCTCTTTGAATCATAGTAGTCTTATTATTTATTGTTATTTATGAACAAATCGTGAGTGGATACTACGAGTATAATATATATATATAATATATATATCTCTCTCTATATTAAATTTTTTGTAGTAGAAATTTTTCTAGATTATTGATGTGTTATATTATACATCATTTTGCAAAATTAATTATTAAAATTGTAAAACAATGAATCACAAGTCTAAAAACGATATATATATATATATATTAAATGCCATCGAAAAATAACCACGAAAGAATATAAAAAGCTACACATGAAAAATATATTGACATGGAAAATGAGATCAATGATCGAATTACTGAGGCTTAAAATATTGTGTGTGCGCTATCAGATAAAAGAGCAAAAGTGACGACAATAATAGTTGTGATGTCGATGATGAATGAATTAATAAAAGAAAGTGCAATGACAATGATTGTGATGACGGCTGGTGAAGATTACGATAATAATAGAATTGATAGAAAGAATAACAACAATCACTTAATCACCAGCACCTGACATATCCACTCCGGAAGGTGGTAGGCCAGGACCACCAACGCCGCTCCCGCCACCATTGTTTCCTCCGGCGACGCTAGTCCCACTTGCCTGCCGCTTCGCTTTTTTCGCCCATCGAAGCCCGCACGCATTACATAGCCTACATAAAAAAAGAAATCAAATCAAGTGTAATTTTGATAATTTAAAGAGAATTGCAGTGAAGTAGTAATAGAAGAGTTATTTTTCGGTTAGGCGCAGCAATCGAATGACTTACGTTTTTGGACCTAATGGACCTTTACGCCATTCAGGCGATTCAACAGTTCCACAATCCGTACAGACATATTCTTCTTCTTCGACCTTTGGCTTTTTCTGCTTGTGTATAATTTTAACACACAAAGATGATAATTGACAATAAAATATTTATCATGGAAAAAATCATTGATTAGTTAATAATTGAATCAATAATTAATTAAAGTAATTAACGATCAATTAAATTGACAAGAAATAGTTATAGCAACCTTTTTCCTTGGTCTTGGAGCAGGAGCAGAAGTGGATGATTGGGAAGAAGGTTCGTTGCCAGATCTTGGCTCACCTGTTCCACTAATACCAATTCCTCCTCCTACTGCTATGCTTTTTTCGTCTCTCAATAACGAGGTAGATGATGATGAGGTGGTAGTGGTCGTCGTTATAGCTACCGGTAGAGTGGCAGTGGTAGTAGATGCAATATCTACATCCATCAAATTTTCGTTCAGTAAACATGGGTCACTTGATCCCGTGGAAATTCCCCTCGCGCGCTCACCCTCCTGATATCGTAAGCCGGTCAATAATTCCAGCGGATTACTTGTTTCATTTATAATATCTTCAACTGTCCGGTCAGCCGGTCCGCTACCGCCGATCGTCGCGGCAGCAGAGGTACTTGCTTCGGCAGATTGAGGCTCCGGGGGACCCACTAGGTCACGAAGTTGACGCCTCAGATTTTCATTTTCCACTTTCAATTCTAAAAAGGAATCAAGCATCGCAGTCGTTTTTGAAGGATATACTCTACCCATGCTAAAAAAGCAACGACATGTGCTATTCACGGTGGGGTTGTTATCACCAAAGTACGGATGGCCATTCACCTCCAGAATAATAAATTTGTCATCTTTTTTACGAAAACGATAATACAATGTGAAACTACTTTTTTGATTAATTGCCGTATTAAAATCACGAACAAACATGTCGACATCATCAACGTGAATAAAATCTTTAATGCTTCGACCAACTAATTCTTCGGGTGAATAGCCAACCAGCTCTTGTGACGAGGGAGAACAGTACATTAATTTTCCGATGGGTGAAATTACATGCAGGAAATCTTTAAGTTCTTCGATTATTCGTTGTGACCAGTTTTTTCGTTTTGTGAATTCTGTTAAATTGCTCCCGGTGTTAGTAGTAGTGAAAGTGCTAGCACTACCACTAGCCCCGATAGTACTTGGTACAACCCCACCGCTGGTGCTTGCCACAGTTTCTCTTCCACTCAAAAACGCGCTGCGTGCCGGATCCATCGAAAAACTTTCGCTCATAGTTTTTCGATCCATCAGTAATCTGTTAAGTTCCGAGGGATTTGGGTTGTTGAAGGAGCCCATTGTGTTTTTATTATTTTTGTGTTTGTATATAATAAGTGTGTGGTGACAAAAGTAGTTAGTGGTGGAATGTTAAAAAAACGTCCTTATTTTGGAAACAATTGCCGGGGGACTCTGACTCCAAAACGAGTTTAACGTACGCACATCCACTCAACTTCAAGTTTTATTCTTTTTTTATTTATTGATGTTTGTTGAAGATCAGTTGGTTGGTTGTGCATACATTATAACATTATTACATTTGGATTTTCTATCTCTCTCTGGCTTACACACACATATTCTATAAATTTCAAAATGGCACATTTACAACCACTCGAGCCTACATTGGCCCAACTCCCACATTTATCCGATGAAAACCTGATACGAGAAAAAAATCGTTTAGAGAACTCGATCTTTCATTTGAATCGATCAAACCGAGAAATGGCTCTG